>VWZD01004979.1:194140-252744 GCA_013396695.1 Sakesphorus luctuosus | reverse complement strand
AAAAAAAAAAAAAGAAAAAAAAAAAAAAAAAAAGCAAAGAAACTGAATAGCAACCTTGAAATGATATACTGGTAAAATCTGAACATGCCCTAAATTACTCATTTGAGAGAGTTTAGTGTTGAATAGGACTAGCTGGAACACTTACCAGTAAGCAAGTGCAAACCTTTTGTGGGAACATTAGAAATAAGACTTTTGCCTGGAGCAGTGTGATTGGGATATGTGATGCCTAAGAATTTAATGTAATTTTAGAAGGTTTTAGAATCATATAGTCTCTGCTGGGTTACTCTGATTTTAGGTGTCAATATTAAGTGCCTTTCTCACGAGTTGGGAGCTGCTTTCAGGCCTTGTCAAGGCCGAGCTGGTTTTGAGCAGACACCTGCAAGATAACAGAAGACAAACAACAGGAGAAGGCCCAACTGCCCCCCCATGACAAAGGGGGTAGATTGACAGAACTTTTGGGTGGGCATTAAAGAGAAATGAGAGTCCTGATTGGATGTTAATGAGGGGTATAAAAACCCCCAAACTTCCTGACCTAAGGGTCAAACCCCTCTGGGTTTGATCGTGGAAGCTTCTAACTAATAAAACCCTATATCTTTCTCCATTAACTTGTCTTCAGTGTGTCTCTGTTCACAGGAGTACACGAGATAAGGCATCATAGGGATGGGCTTTGGGCTTCACTTCAGGAAATAACCTGACGTATAGATTTTGTGTTTCTGACACTTAGTTTAGATTTGTTAATTGTCAAATATTTTTGTGGGTCTTATTCATATAAAACTAGTTAATGACCACATGGATTGATAAATTATTTCTTTTTGTTAAGTCTGTAAAGAAAACGTCCTGCTTTTTCCAGCTTGCTCCTTTGCAGATTGCTTGGTAAATAATTTCTATACTGAATAATTAAGAATCTTCTAGGCATAATTTGAAATACTGATTCTTGAAATAAAGATGTTGTGCTGTTGTCAAATTTAGGGTGAGGGAGGAAAGGAGGAAAATTGGATACAAAAGGGATATGGCACACTAAAACTGAAGACACTAGTCTTTGAAATGTAGAAGGCAAAGGGCTTAGCTGTAGTGAACAATGTAAACTGAGGTGCTTCAGAAACTGCTAAAGTAGGGAGAAAAAGGCTTTTGTCATCATTGCTAATTATTTAAAATTCCTGTGCTTCAGTGATATTAACAGTACACATGGAGCTACATTTTTCGGTCTAGGTGTTTCCAATGTGTTGCCATCACATTATGGAGGTGCAATGATACTATAAAAGATAAAGATCAGACTCTGATCTCAATAATATACTGTTACACTGGAGAGTGCAGTAAAGACAATTACATTACTTTTTCCTGGAAAAACTTACCTTTTTTAGTCATATTAAATGTTCTTACTTAATTTTCCGCATATTTTGCCATCCTTGAAATAGCCCTTTGCCTTCTTTTCTTTTACACTTTTTTAATTTAGTGACTATTATTTATTGAGGGCCTTAAATTCAAGGTGCTAACATTTTTTATAACATTTTTTCTTAAATTCTCCTAAGCTTTGGTAGATACTTTTCTGGAACAATTTCATTCACATGCCGTTGATTTTTATATTTTTCTGGGTTTGTGACTCCGTTTCTTATTTATAAAATTGTCTAACTAGTTCCAGGTAGGGGTGATCAAACTTCAGAAGAAATTAATTTTCCCCAAGTTGAATTCATGTCATGGCTAAACCCCAGCCAGCAACCACATCCCACACAGCCCCTTGCTCACTCCCCCACCAGAGGGATCAGGAAAAGAACTGGAAGGATAGAAGTTAGAAAACCTGTGGATTGAGATAAAGATGGTTTGATAGCAATAGGCAGTGAAAAAGCAGAGAAAACCAAGGAATTAATTCACTGCTTTCCATGGTCAGGCAGGTGTTCAGCTGTCCCCAGGAGAGCAGGGCTACATCATGTGCTACAGTTACCCGGGAAGACAAACTCCATCCCTCCAAATGTCCCCCTTTCCTCCTTCTTTCCCCTGACTTTATTTACTGAGCATGGTGCCATATGGTCTGGAGTATCCCCATGGTCAGCTGGAGTAACCTGTTCCAGCTGTGTCTGTTCCCAAGCTCCCAAGCACCCCCAGACCCCTCACCAGAATGGCAGTACGAGAAACAGAAAAGGACTCGGCTCTGTGCAAGCCCTGATCAGCAATAACAAAAACATCTCTGGATTGTCAACCCTGTGGTCAGCACAAATCCAAAACACAGTCCTGTACCAGCCACTGAGAAGAAAATTAAGTCTATCCCAGCCAAAACCATCTTGGTTAAGTGTAAACCTGAAAGCCTATACACAAAACCTCTATGGTGTTCAGAATACTTTAAAAATAGTCCAACATTATTTAATAGCAATTGTCTGATCCTTCTCATCTGCAGTCAGTAACTCATTAGATGCAGGTGAGGGTTCATGGATTGCTGTGAACAGTTCTAACACAATATATCCTCAAACTGGATTTTCTGAACTTTTTTGTTTGCCATAAATCTGTAAGTGGTATTCACCTTTCCTTCTGTAGGAATCTTCCTAAGGAGTGAACATGAACAAAGTACATCCTTAAGAGACACTGATTTATGCTGTGGTTTTCATTTTGGAAGCAAACTTCATATTTTAAGCATTAGAGCCTTGGGGCTTTTTAATTCAAAAATTGATCAATAGTCCACATTCAAATGGGAGCATCATTTAGAAGTTGTAAACTTCTGTAATGAAGGGATTTTTATGTTACATTAAATTATATTGTCATAAAGGTCTCTCATAAATTATTTCTCCATGTTTTGTCTTACATACTACTGCACTCTTTGGCATATTGTGGCTTAGAAAGGCCAGATTAATTATGTAGATATCATGGTTTGTTTAGCCACAAGCGAAGTACTTTGTTAAGTGAGTTTGGTCACTCTTTAGTTCAAGAAAACATTTTAATATGGGTGGTGTTTTTTTGTTTTTGTTGTTGTTATTGTTTAGATTACCTACTAACTTCCCAAATTCTTCATTCCAGTCTGTAATAAAGCAAATGCATTATGCATTATATTTTTTTTTTTGAGGGATATCAGCTGAGTATTTCCTTGAAGAAATGTTTTTCATAGATTTGGAGCTTGTGTATTCATAGTCACGTGTGTACATGGGCTCCTGAGATGTCCTGAATACAGTTTTCATTGTGTATCCTCACTCTCCTCTTGGGTGGGAGAATTGGTCATCATGGAATCCCAGGACTAATGAAAAACTCAGTCTTGCTGCAAAAAGCACAGTCACTGGAGGAGAATTGCTAATATGTCTTACTAAGATACAGATCTCATGAGAAGTCATGGAACTGATACATCCATAAATATTTTGATTTTTGGTGATAGAAAATATCACCATTTGTTATTAAAAGCAGCTATTATGAAAATTAATATAATTGTAGACTCAGTTTTCTTTCAAAGCAATTCTGCAACAGAGTTTTCGTTCATTCCTCTCCCCTCCCTACCACCCCCCAAAAATCACACTCTCAAACGACCTACACCAACAAAGAAACTTACAATTAAACAAAAATAGGTGGGATTTGTGTAAGTATTTTTTCGTGGACAGTTGATATAAACAAGCTGTTATACTTCTGTTAGTAATGTACCAAAATCTCAAGTTTGCCAGGAACCAGAAGATAATGCTGAGGGTCTCATAGTCTAAATGGGAAGGATCTCAAGTAGTGGCTTGCAAGAAATAGGTGGCAGCTGTTTTCTATGTGCCAGTGACACTGGAAAGTCTTTGGGTAGTCTTTGTTTCCTAAACCTCCAGCACCATCCTTGAGCCACAGGCAGTAGCCCTAGCAGGGAGATTTTGCTCAAGTAGTTCACTTCTGTTATTCGCCCTTCTTGTAGACCACAAGTTCTCTGTTTCAAGTATACTCTAAAGCTTTCACCAGGAATTCTTGCCCAGAGACGGCACAGAAATGAGTTGTTTTGTGACACCAGTATATAGCTTCCTAAAATGAGGGATTAGATTTGCGTCAGATTAAATTTAAGTATTTGGGCCTTAGGCTATCCTTGCTGTGCTCTGATTGTGCTTTGTGTTTTCCAGTTCTGTTTCTTCAGTTCCTTTTGCTTTTCTTAAACATGCTGCTATGTGTGCTCACTCACAGTTTTTCTCCCTAGGCTTGAGCAGGGGATGCTGAAAGGTTTTCTTCTCTCTCTCTAAACCAAACCTCAGCTGAGTCCATGGAAAGATCTTTATCCCTTCTTCTGGAAGAAGGAAGAGCACTGATAGGTAGAAGTCTCTTTTCCCTGCTGAAGCATTTCTCATTCTGATCCTTAGACTGCACTGTTCTGGAATCAGCCTTGCAGTGAGAGACGCAGTGTTGGAACTACCACTCAATGATAATTTCAGTTGCCTTCTGAGTACTCTGGAAATCACTGTTCCCCTCCCTAGAAGGCCTGTGAATTTTCAATATAGAGAGGCAGTCTTCATGAAAATATTGAGAATATAGTTTGTGCTGACTAAATATATAAACAGATATAAAAATGCCTATTCCTTCATTCAGAGCACAGATTTTATTTTTTGTGGAGTTTTGGGGTTCTGTTTATATTTTGTCAAACTTCAACTCTTGGAAAACTAGTCTTTGGTGTTTTATGCTACTCTGGATGAGTCTGATGCTGGATGCTAGCTAATAGTGATTCTCTAAGTTTTCACAAATCACATTTCTTTCTAATAGTGGGTAAAGCTAATTGTTATTGTATAATCAACATGAGCATACGAGAAAGTTTTTTAGCCTTTACAGTTTGCTAACATTTGCTTTAATGAAATAAATAAGTATAGCCATTAATTGTATCTTGCAATAAATATTTAACTTATTGTTGTCCCTAAAGGACTTTTTCCTTGAGAAAATCTTAAACCTTGTGTTGGTCTGGTAAGAATGAAAGATTATTGCTGATACTTTTTCTCAACTATGATCCTGTTTCATAACGCTTTTTGAGGCATGAACCTGTCATTTCTGGCTGCATATGCATCAAAACACATGCTGTGTACCATAGTGTCATACTGTGTGACCCAGAACAGTTTATCTGTTCTTTTTTGTTAAACTAAGCTTAGATGCAATTGCAGCTTAAAAGTACAGGAGCTCTTCAGTACAGTCAGTTCTAGAAAGAATTGAATATTATTTTTAACTCCTGTTAGAAAAAAGAAAAAAAAAGTATTTTAAGTGGTTCAGCTTTTGTTTTTCCTTTGTGTTTTACCAGTTGAAAAGATCCAGAGCCAGTGGGATGAAGTGCATGGATACCTCCAAAGCCGGAGACAGCAGCTTCATGAGATGTTAAAGGATTCAACACAGTGGCTGGAAGCTAAACAGGAAGCTGAGCAGGTTCTTGAACAAGCAAAAGCTAAGCTTGAGTCATGGAAAGAAATTTCCTACACTGTGGAAGCTCTGAAAAAGCAGAACACTGAGCTTAAGGTCAGTGACTATTACAATATTTCCATTTGAGTTAATTAGATCATTAAGGAAAATGTCCTCTAAATGCTGTCCTCTAACTATGGACAGTGCACATTGAGAACAATCTTCCACAATAAATTAGAAAGAAATTACTTATAAAGTCTAAAATATGTGTCACATAATCCTTGAATATGAAATTGGTTTTAACTTACCAGTCATAACAAATAGCTGGCTGATCTTGCAGGAAAATACCTACCTTTTCAGCGCAAGTATTTCTCCTCTGCTCAACAGTCTCAGCTGGACTGGTCCTACAGACTGTGAAATGCTGTAGCACTGGTTTGGGTGCCTGCACTGTTAATGGAGTGGTAGATGTCTGCAAGTAGTTGAGAAGAATGGGGAAAAAAGCCAAGACTATGTGGAGATGTTTTGAAAATCAAGCATTTTAAATTTGCCATGAGATAGTTTTACTGGGCTCAGCTTTGGCAGGGTTATTAACTGAAAAAGAACCTGAATTGTCTGCTTTTGTGATTTTAGCACATGTTGCCACATTCTAGGTGCTAAAACATGTGCGTCAGTTGACTTATATAGCTGAGCTGTACGTCAAGTGCTAGTGCAAATAGTCTCTCTTGCGTCAGATTTTAACTTTCTTGTACTGGAAACAGTCATACTTTGGTGACAATTTTCATGAATAAATTTTAAGAACAGCTGTTTAATATCTCATTTTCTAGTTGGGCAAAAACCAAGATTGAAACCAAACAATCGATCAGCCTTTTAAAGTGAGTCCTGCCTCTATGGGAGAATAATTACATAACTATTTTTCTGATATGTTCTCCTGTCCTGCATATCCTATGTTTCTGATTTTTTTCCAACTCCTACCACTCAAGTATTTGGTTAAGGTTTGTGGACTTAAAACAGTCTTATTTACATAGTTGAATGGTAATGAACTGCTGTGAATAGTGGTTTTGCTGGAGGAGAAAGTATATGTATAATTTCATGATTGGTCTTCAGCTACCTCTATCATTGGTTAGTTATTGCCTGTCTGGTATTTAGAGGAAGATGAAAAATATATTGGGGGTTTTGCTTGTTTGTTTGTTTTATTGGCTTGCCTGTAAGAAGGTTAAAAATGTTCATCAGCCCATGCTTTTAGGGCTGAGGTGTGGCTAAGTTTTGTCTTTTAAGATTGTAACATAAGGGTCATTGCTTGGGAAGGGTGGATTATGGTAAACAAGGGCAATCACCTACTGATGTATTGGAAAGAGTTATAGATCATGTATACCACTGTCATTCAGCATACAGGACTCCCATTTGTCACTGTCTTCCTGCAGAGATAGAGTCCTGGCTTCTGCCCAGTGTTTGTTTAAAAAAAACAGTTAAGCTTCAACAAAGTCAATGTCCCAGCTCTACAAAGACTCAACAAAAAAAACCCAGTTCTGTGCAAACACAGTCTTGTGTCAGTGTGTTGGAGTGTCTTATGTCTCTAAAGTAAACAAAGTTTCACAGAGACAAAGGACTTCACAACACAAACCCATAGGATTTGAGTGAAGACATTTTATTCCACACAGCAGACAGGTTATATAGGGTTACAGGTACATCTTACTGGCTAAAAAGGTCTCGCCCCAAGCACGTTAGAACTTTTAATTGGATACAAGCTTATATCTCACAAGCCCAATGTTTACATTATCTCATCCTGATGTTTTGAGGTTCATGTCCGGAGTAGAGCCAGGCCTGGGAGTACTCCCCAGGATGAGCTGGTAGGGAGTAACTGAGGCCTGACAGACAAACAGCAGGTGTGACCTTGCTTTTACTGCCATATCTGCAGAATCCTCTTTTGCTGGGATATCAGCAGAATTCTCATGGCCAGAGCAGTTTGGATTGCTCAGAAATTCACTTTCTGCAACATGTCTCAAACACAAATTATTTAACTAGGAAGATAACTGAAAATATTGCTTTAGAAATGGATTTTGTGTCCACTTTTTTACAAGAATGTGTGAAGTTTAGATGAGGTCACTCTAAGAGTTTATGCTTTTTGAAAAGATTATTATGGGTTTTTTCAGATCATCATTATTCAGGGAGAGAAACAAGAACATGTCATTCCTCTTCCCCATCCCCAAAGTTACAGAGAAAGAATACTGCTATACTTATTTAAGGAATGTGTCTCTGTGTATAACAGTTTCTGAATGGAGACCTGCAGACTCTTTTCCCTTTTTCCTTGTAGCACTGGAGCTATCTGTATCCTTCGCCATTCCCATCACAGTCTGCAGTCAATGTGATACGTTGTGTCAAGTTACAGACTCTAATTTATAATTTCAGTGTCACAGCTAGTCCATCTTAATTTGTGCCCTCATGATGATTTGAACATCAACAGGCTCTGCTCTTCCAGGGTTGTTTACTTTCATTCATTTGGTTTTGCCTAGCCTTTCTGCCCCAAGTCTAGAAGTTCACCTCTGTCTTAGCGAATGGGAGGTAGGTGGGGTAAGGGGTTTCTTTTTTTAACCCCTTCTCCTTTTTGTTCTTCTTTTGTGCCAGCCTTCCTAGAGGAATTATCTTGTCTGCTGTAATTCCTATTGTGTGAAATCACTCATGAAAGCTTCTCAGATGTGACAGCATCAGCTGTTGTGTTCATGCTTGAGATAAGGGGTCATGAATTCTAAGGAGAATGGAATTTTTTTTTTAATTCAGCAGTTTTATGTTTCTTCTGTATAGTACTATCTAAACTGAAGGACCTAGAAATACATCAAGTTCTCAAAATTAATGCTTTCCGAGCTTCTTTGCCAAACACATATATTTTGATGATGTCCCCTGAAGCTGTAGGGTAAATGTGCTGTCTTCTGGCTTGCTGCTACACTGATGAGAAGGAAGTTGTCATTTCTATTCATTTGTGTTGAGGCAAAGAGAGAGGTCAGTGTGATACTTTAATAAATTCTTCAAACATATTAATTTTGTCAGCTTTGTATCTCAACACAGCCTGGTGTGAGAAAGTGGTTACCAAGTATTCTGATTTGCTTGTTAAATGTCATAGATCTGCCTAAAGACTGCTGGGTCAATGTGTAAATTTGCCTTTACTCCAAGGGAGCTTGTAACCAGTGCTTGGGTTAGTACCTTTGTTAGGGCAGCCTTATACATGAGCATATAGTAAACTCAGCAATACCTGTCTTTTGATTATTCATTTTTTTTGCAATGTCAGCATAAACCACTGGCTTGTATTTGGCCAGTGATGTTTTTAATAGAATTTGACAATTTTGTTTCTGACATTTTAAAGAGAGCTAACAAGGATTTTAGCTAATAATTAAAATTTTATCATTTGAATCAGAAATTAATTCAGAGATAATTTTTGGACAATTGAAACTTTTTTTTAGTTTGATATTTGAGAATTAAATTGGTATTAGGTCTGGAGAATCAGAATATGGCAATCCAGTCAATGAGAGTCTTTACCCATTAAGCCCTCTTTGTTATTGTTCATCAGGTGATGACTGCAGATGGTTAACTCAGCAGGCTGAAGGTTATAGGTGTATAAATAGCACACAATCACACCTCAGCTCCTTCCATCATCAAGTTATCAGAACAGAAGCTAGACTAAAACTGGTCTGTTCTTAATAGGATATTGAGCTGCTGTTTAAAAAAAAAAAGAAAAACAAAACAAAAATAAAACCAAAAACCCCTCCAAACCCCCAAATCAAACAGAACCAAACAAAACTGCTACATTTTCTCATTCACTCCTTGACTCTTTGTTTTGGTAAGAGCTACTGAGGCATCTCTTCTCCCTCTGTACCAGTTTAGCTGGGATGGCCCAAGTGAAGAGGAGGAAGGATGGAGACCATGTTTCATTCCTTTCCTTCACTGACCAATTATTTCTCGTTCATGTAGACAGGAAATTAAATAGCAGCCTGGTTACTTCCTCTGCTCTGTTGGCACTCAGAAGGCCAGGCAGATTTCCTCTGGCATAGCCTGGTGGGTGAACGTTGTGCCCTGAATTTGGGGATGAGATTGAGGCTGTCCTACTTGCCTTTGTTGGCTTCTTGCAGGGGAGTAACTTACTAGGTACTCTTTTGCCACTCCTTGTGGACTACTATAGGATGAAGTGCAATCTCAACATTTTGTGGATTTTTATTATTCCAGGGCTGA
The DNA here is from genome assembly GCA_013396695.1 of Sakesphorus luctuosus. Taxonomy (NCBI): domain Eukaryota; kingdom Metazoa; phylum Chordata; class Aves; order Passeriformes; family Thamnophilidae; genus Sakesphorus; species Sakesphorus luctuosus. The sequence continues at coordinate 243,219 of VWZD01004979.1, read as the reverse complement.
CAGTGTACGCATTGACTTTAGTAAAACAATAATTAGGTTAATGTTACTGAAAGCAATACAGACATTGAAATAGAATTCTTAGATTTAAAATATATATATATATATATATATAAATAAAACGTGCTACAGATACACAGAAAAAGGAAAGAAGGACAGCCTGATTTTCCAGATTTGTGATATACAGACAGAACTGGATGTTGCTGTACATACATATTGCTGTATTTGTACTATTATGCATCATTAATTTTGTTCCACTGGGCAATTCTGGGATAGAAGAAAAGCCCAGTGCTAAATTCATTACTTGTTTTTAATCAAGGATCCTTAATTACACAGACTTTCTTCCTATTAAAATCAACTAGTGTCTTCTAATTAAATATTATAAATATATTTATACCTAAGTAAGATGATAAATACACAACCTTAATTCTTTAAGCCTTTTAATAAACTCAGCAAATTCCAGTGATAATGCAGACAAAACAAAGAGAATGCTTAAAATGTCAGAAAGAAATTGAGGTAATGAAGCATTTTCCTTTAAAGAAAATACCAATATGTACTTGAGTAGCTAAAAGATAAATGAGACATAAAAATATATGAAGAAAAAGAGGGGCAAAACGAATAGTGCCCTGAATTTAATTCTGAAGTATATATTCTAGTCACTAAGATGGCAGTTAGTAGGTCTCTGGTAGGACAGACAGGTAAAACATGTACCACAACACTTTGTTCTCAGTGTCTGTGCACAGAGCAAAGTTGAAGCATGCACTCTTCAAAGCTGTTGAAAAATTACATAGCAATTTCCAGTAAAATAGAAAATACAAATTGTTTCCATCAGCAAAGCTCTCTATATTCATCATTTGTTTCCTGAGTGATGACCTAGTGTTGTAGTGTCAGGAAGTTAATGGATTACTGTCAAAGTTAATGGTGAGAACAACACATTTCGAAATAAACTCGAAATGGATCTTTCCCTTCTTTTTTATTATAAAACAAGGTTTGAAAGCTTTTATAAGGTCATTTATTTTCACATGGGACTGGGCAAAAGGACCTTTTTTTTTCAAAGTAAAGTTTATAGACCATTCATTTACAATCCAGGCAAAATGTTATGGCAACTTTTGCTAGGTAAAGCAGGGAACAGTCACTCTGCTTGATTCTTTGGCTGGAACTAAAGTAGCTACATGTCTGGGTAATTTTAAACAAAGACAAAGGTAGAGTATAAGATGGGTGGACCTAGATGTAGAATAGGTGCTTACTACAAAAGATTCCAAAACTTGAAATGATCATTACTGTAGAATTTAAAATTTTATTATATATATTATTATATTTGTGTAAATATTAATATTTATGTGTTTAATGTACGTAACTGGCAGGAAAAGAGCTCAGTTGGGAGACTATTTCCAAAACAACCACCTGCCTCTGCCTCCCTCAAAGAAATAGTAGTGGTTTTCCACAACATTGTCACCTCTCCTGACTAGCTCTCCTTACTTAACAGAGAGGAATGACTTCTTTTAGCACAAGGAAACCCAAATATAGCATGTTCAGATGGTTTTGGAGTTGGGGCTGGTAGCCTCCTCCTAATGTTTGGTGGGTAGAAATGGAATTCCTTGTTCAAAACAGTCAAGTTGCTGTTTTAGTACCTGAGGTTTTCTGGTGCACAGTAACAGTGCTCTGCCCTCTCAGGAAGGAATAATACAGGAAACAGAGACAATACATGTTTACAGTTTTAAATTATGGAGAGGTCCTAGAGATGTTGAAGTGGCTTTTTAAAAGGTAAGAGTTTGGGGATAAAATTAAAACCCTCCAAAACTCCATCTGGACTCTATTCAAACATCAAGTACATTTTCATCCCAGTCTTAATCAAACTAATTTTACAGACCTTCTGAAAGTAAAACATAAATGCATAAAATACTCAAAATTCATTTATTTTTACTTAGGATTTAGACTCTTTCATCAGGGATTACATATGTAAGTTCAGATTTCTGTGGAGAATTCCTTATAAGAGTCAAAACAAGATTTCAAAAGGAATACTGCTTTGGGAGAATGAGAGGAAAAAAGCTATTTTTTCATACAAGCATTTCCCAATTTGTGTATGAAAGCACAACAATAAAGATGGTTAGATCTTATTGTTTATTTTTTTGTCAATAGCTTCAAATGTTTACATCCAACTTACTATTTCTATTTACAAATTCAAGGTTTTTCTACTTGAGTTGTCCATTTTTTTGGCCAGTTGGAGTCTGCCTGGCACAAAAGAATAAGTAGACAATTGATTATCTTTGCTTTTTCATTTGGTTGGTACACATTATGGATTAAATATGCAGTTCAGTGCATTGATATGAAAATTTGCTCTGAGAAAGAGACTAGCAGGAAAGCTCCTGAGAGCTGGCTGCTGGCTGAACGAGTGTTCTGGATTTCCTGACCTGCTCGTGTAGGGAGGCATCTGGCAGAGGTGGAGAGAAGAAAAAGAGGAAAGGAGAAAAAGGAGAGGAAAGGGAGAAACAAAGAATGACCAAGATTTGAAAAGCTTCCTTAATACTAAGAAGTGTAAATTAGCATTATAAAGATATTAATAGATTTACTAGTATTTTGGTGTATTGCAGATTTAGTGCTGTTCCAGTAGATGGCACTAATTACATAAACAATTTGCTAAAATGAACTAAATTAAAAGAAATAAGCTTAAAGCACAGGTCTTAATTCTCCAAATCTCCCTATCATTCCACAGTATAAAATAGAAAATTAGTTAGAACATATTATTTCACTGTATTTCCTATGTCAGTATAATTCAACATCATAAACAATCATGGTTTGCATAATGCAAAATATTGCATCCCTCTATTTGTGTCTCAGAAAAAATAATAATCAATGTTCTGATCAGTGTTTATCATTTTGAGCTGTCATGTCTAATCCAGCATTTAGGAATTTTTTACTCAGTTCTTTCAGAGTTTAGAAGTAGTCCTGTGGTCTTACAACTAAAAGAACTTAAAACATAGAAAGATTGACCTTCATTAGCAGTAAATCTGAGGAAGTCTCTCTTGTGTTTTTTATATTGATGGTGTAAATTGTTCATCTCCTTCTCCAATAGTCATCCAATGTATGTGATCCTCGAGGGTTATCCTTTCTTTCTCTTTTTACTTCAGCAATTTTCAAAAGAAATACGACAATGGCAAATAAATGTAGAAGTGGCAAATGACATGGCACTTAAGCTGCTCCGTGATTATTCAGCAGATGACACAAGGAAAGTCCAGCTGATGACAGATAACATTAATGCCACGTGGGCTGCCATTAATAAAAGGTAGGATATGCATTCTGTTATTACATTTGTTGTTAAATTTCATTCACATTCATTGTCCGGTCTTGGTTGGAGATTACAGAAGATACAACCTTTGCAATTTACATGACTATATTGAAAAAGGATCATGAACCTTTTGTAAAAGTTTTTGGAAATACGTCTTTGAAATGCCATTTAATTCTCTCAAATAAAATATCTCTTCCTGCCAATTCTCTTGTGCTGTAAACAGTTGCCAACTAACTTCAGGTGATAGGTGATATATTTTAAAAATACAGAATTGTTTCATATACCTAAGTACCATCTCCGCATCACAATCACAATAGTAATTTTGACTTATAAAACAAATCTGAAAATTACAGACATATTCTATTGAAGAAAATTCAAAGTAGAAATGTCATCCTGTACCTTTGAAGCAAATCTCTAGTCAAGAAAGTTTGTATTAAATCATCGACTGCATTATTACATGTCACAGTCTTTCAGTGTTTGGTTTAGATACCAATTCCTCACTGAAAGCAATTTTTTTTTTTTTTGCAGCTTGTCACCAAATTGTGAATCATCTAGTATGCAATCTAAGAAATTAGAACATATTGCAATAAAAATTACTTACTTTATAATAGTAAAAGAGTTTTATATCATTGCACTTTAGATGAGATGTGTAAATATTACATGAAAGTTGTTTCAATCAGTATCTTGGATTAAGCTTTTCAGCTTATAACTGAAACCAGAAATGAATTAGATCTTAACATATTTTTAATTAAACTCCATGAACAAGGCTAGAAAAGTCAGTTTAGCTAAATATGCAGTAAATTCAGTAGATCTTGCATAATGGCAGTTACTTCAATCACTGATAACTACAGAATTTTATTGCCATTTTTTATTTAATTTGATATTCGAATCAATGAGGCACTTTAACAGCACTTTTTCTGAAGCAGATTTACCACTGACTTAAGACCCTGTTCAAATGAGAGAAGGGATATTATTGATGTTCACTGAAGGAAAGGCACACAATAATGTGAAAGCTTTTTATTTTTCACAAGAGCAATAACTAAACTGAGAATTTAGTGTAAACATTCAATTAGCATCTGCTTGCATTTGTCCTGTTGTAATAGTAGGCATTATAGCCCTATTAGTTGTAGCCATATTTTCAAGAAAACAATGTTTTGCTCTCTGTGGTGTGAGAAGCAGTTTGAGGGGAACATCTACTCCTGGATAAGAAAGTCTGGGTGTCTAATGCTCAAAATCATTCCCCATGAGTAGATAAAATCAGTAGCTCAGAAGGGTCAGATGGGAGAAACAAAGCAAAGAGCTTATGTCTGCATTTAGAACTACAGCCCCTGCTGGGTGAGAAGTCCAGTGCATGGCTGTAGCTGCTGTGGATGCTCAGGTAGAAATTGTACCTAAGAGAGCATCTTTAAATCTGTTAATGCTTCAGACACAAGCCCAGGTGTGTATAGCATTGCCCAAATGTGAGAATTGCCATTCTTGCATGGACTCAGACAAATACTAGGCTAAGAGACAGTAAAAAATCTTCAACATGTATTCCTTGCAAGCTTCTCCAAAATGCACAGACATTAGATGTTAGGTGAATCACTGTAATAAATGTTTTATGTCTTAGAATAGAGCTGTTTAAGTGACTGAGTTGACATTTCGCTTTAAGAATTACAAAAGGATAGGAGTAAGCTTGGACAGGTAACTTTGAAACTAGCATTTCCTAGTTTTTGATCCTATCATGTTACTACCTTTCTAATATGTTCTTAATTCAGTGTTTTGTATACAATTTTTGTAAGATTTCTCGTAGTTTGGGAACTTGAAAGAGAAGCATGCTGCAAACAGTAGTTGATAACCTTCTCTAAGGGCTGGATCACAATTCTGTCTGTCTATTGTGAGACTGATAAATGTGGATATAAGAAGGTGTCAAGTCAGCACAAGACTTCTACTTGAAAGATTTTCTGCATGTGTAGGTTCTTCAGGTTTCTTTCAAGCAGTGTCCAGGCCTTTTGCTCAGGCAGCGGCTCCTGAGTGAGATCTTTAAAGAACATCCTAGGTTTCTGGAGGGATTTAAAAGCTGTGTAGATGTGAGACATAGGGCCGTGGTTTAGAGGTGGGTTTGACAGCATTGGGTTAACAGTTGGCCCAGATAATCTTAGAGGTCTTTTCCAACCTAAATTGATTCTGTGATTCTTTTGTTAAACAGCTCTGTGGAAAGAGACGGTGGAGTCCGTGGTACTTTGGATGACTTAAATACCAATTTGTTCTGGTTTCTTGGAGAGTTTTCCACTTTGGTCCTTCTATGCTTCAGCTTTCAGATTATTGCATAGAGAAAAAAAAAATTGGGGGTTTATTATTTTGGGGATCTTTTGAACTATAACAGACTATTTACTAAGTAGAAAGGAGATACATGAATTCTTTTGTCACAGTCTCCAAGAAGGGCTAGTTTTCCACTGAGATAGGTAGGCAATGATTTCACCTATATCCATGTATGTTAATTTCATCTGGACCATGACTAGTTCTCTGATGACTTGGTGACCTCACAGTGATACAGAAATACATTTCAAATAATGTTCTTGACCATTTCTCCAGTATTTTGGAAACAGTTTTATCACTGTTTATGTATGTCTTAAGTGCCAAGAGGAAATACTCAGCTAAAGATTTTGCTTTCTGCTCTTTATATTGCTAATTTAAATGCCCTAATTAATTTGTGAATATTTTCTTTTAAAAAGAAAACCTAAGAGTTGCTTGCGTTGTTTTGAACTGGTTTTTCTTTTACCTCTCCTTAATATCAGAATTGTACATCAGTGTAAAAAAATTTGAAACCTGCATATCCATGAACCAGGTTACTAAAACAACAGGCAGACCAGCAGCAGTAAAATTCCACTTTGCCTGTTGATAATAGTTGCCAAAGCAAGAACTTCAGTCATTAAGGAACATCTGCTCGCTTGTGCTTTGTTTTGCCTAAGTAGATTTGCAGCTGATTGCTGCGTGTTTACCCTTTGCCTTACCGTTGTGTTTTATAACATTGAACTATAAAGAATCCCATTCTAGCTCCTTTAACAGCCGAGGTGGTGAATGCTTGATGATTGCTTCACTTTTTTTCACTTGCCACTTTTTAATTTTTACTTTTGTTGTTGATACAGCAAAGATACAATTAAAAAGCATATGAACTGATCAGTTGGGCAAAAGCCAGAGTGATTTGTAAACAGACGTCTTCCTCTTCTCGTTAGAAGCATTGACTTTCCAAGAAATAACTGTATTATTTAAGCTGAGGCAATTAAAGAGAAAGTGATTCGTATTGCTTGCATTGACAAAAAGCTAACAAATGACCTGAAGTGGTCTCGAGCAAAAAAACATGCAATGATGGAAGCAACCATCAGAAATTTACTATATTAAAAAATGTTGTGGTAATATTATGTTACTGCCTCCTTTTGTGGGAACTCATATTTTATGTGAATTATTATATAAAAACATAAACAGTTTCTTAAATTTGCCTTTCCTGGGAATCCACCAAATGTGCTAAATATCACATGCTGAAATATAAACCTAAAAAGGGACTTAAAATTTTCTTACCTGGAGTAAGAATAAGCAATAATTGCATAGCTTACTCTGAGAGTTGTTTAATATTCCAACTCACCACTGTCTAATAGACATCTTGAAATTTATACATCACCCACCAGTTCCTGTGCTCAGTTTCAGTGGAGATCAGGCCACACAGTAGGTAGTGAGAGCTTTCACTGCTCAAGACGCTTTTTTTGGCTCCCGAGATAAGAGAGAGGACACACATCAATCTGAACATAAAAGTAACTTCCTTTTTCACATTACAGGGTGTGGACAGTGAAGAATTAATATATAATTACTTTTATGCTGTTGCTAGTTCAAGTTGTAGGCAGTTAGAGAGGGAGTGGCAAGAAGTTGTGTTTCTAAACCTATTTGAAAGACCTGAGATACCAACTCCCATATTGAATTAAGAATGGTGTTAAGCCTCCAATGCAGCAATTTTGTAAATGCCTTGATTTTGCATGTCAGCTGGATAGCATGAAATACTACTGGCCAAACAAATTTGGGATATAAACAGTTCAAAATTATGATGCATATATATTTCTTATGTCAATGCATAATATAACAGTAATTATAAATGTGAAAAAATAATAATCTAGATTTGGTCTTTGAACAGCAAACTATTCTTTGTCGTTGGTTCCTTGTTATAAAAACACTGTTTTTAGAATTTAAATGTTATCTGAACATAAAGTTTGTGAGTATAATTTTATTGCCTACACAGAAAGAGCTCAATCATTCTGCTGGAGAAAGGTTGCCTTAATACAGTGTAACTGTCGTAGTACTACTTTGCTTTGGGGCGATCCCGTGGTGTAGTGGAGAGCACTCCCGACTCCGAATCCGAAGGTCGTAAGTTCGAGTCTCAGTGTAGGGACCGCCCCCGGCAGTTAAATGCCTCCCTGCCATCCGATCCCGTCAGATCTCGGATGCTCAGCAGGGTCAGCCCCGGTCAGTACCAGGTGCTCTAGACAGTCCCAAGGACTTCACTGTCACTGTCTGAGCTTGCTCGGCTGTGGCAAATGAACCTTAGGACTTAAACGGTGGGGGCAGTTCTGCATATGCTGTGCCTCACCTAAAAAATCCACTGCGCAAGCTCAAAGGGTCTTCGTTCACAAAGATTGGCCATTACATTACATTATTACTTTGCTTTATGTTGCTTGTGGAAGTAATCACATTTACTTTACAGTTGAATTGCATTCTGGGCGAGAGAAACTACATTTACACATGAGCAATAGCCAGAAGTGTGAATTATTGACTTATACTAAAGATTCGTAGTTGGTTTCAGTATCAGACCTGGGAGCCACCTCTGAAGAACTTATACACTCATTCAGGCTTGGACTGCTCAAGTCAAGCAGCAAAGGACTTCCAGTCTCCAAGCAAACTCATTCGTTCCTTTCCTTTCTTCTGTTGCTCTGAAGCTTTGTTGGAGTTCCCAAAATCAGTGTAGATCCATGAGTATGAACAGCTAATATAATTCTTTGTGCAGGCACACTTTCTTTGAGCACAGTGAAACAACTAAGTTGAAAATGTAAATGTAAGTGGCCATGGGAGCCTTGTTTACATGGGAAGTCTGTTTACACCTCTGTGCCTCCGGTTGCTGTCCTGGCTGTAGAGCTGCGTCTGTGTGGGTGTAAGCAACAAATCCTTGCAAATGTGCAACTTCAGATGAAGATGACAGATGATAGATGTCATTTCCTGGTGTAAATTTATCCCCCCCCACTACTACTCCTCACCCCACCCCACCCTCCCAAAAAAAAGGCAATTTCCACTTTTATCATCACATTGTGGTAATTTATTGATTGNAGCAGCGGCAACAACAGGAAGAAGGCCCACTTCAAGGCAGCAGCTGCATCATGTTCGGCCCGCACCTCGGCCATGGCAGAACTGAACTAACACCTCCCACTGCTGCATCATATCTTAGGTTTGCGTCATCTGGTATGAAATACTTCCTTGGTTACCCAGTCAGGTGACAGCTGTCTCTACCAATCCCCATAGGTTCTTTGAGCCTGCTAATTTGAGGCCTGGCTAAAACCACTACATTAGGTTTTGAAATAATTTTGCCAGGCTCAAGAAAGTAGAAAGACTACTTCTTTAATACCAATATGTCATGCTAAAGCTTGTTATTTACAGCAATTTAGCAATGGATGCTAATTTAAAATTGCAAAGACTGCTGGAAAACATTGTAATTGTAGGGCAATTCTTTTGTGTTGATAATACATTTATCTCTGTTGCCCCTACTATTTAAAAAAACAAATTTTTATTCTAGATGATTGTCAGATGCTGTCTTTCAAAACTTGGCTTGATTTTAATTATTTAAAAACTTAAGTACTTCTACTTAATCACTAAAACTATACACTCTGAATGAAAAGGAGTATCTGTAGTCTGAGGTACCACAGCTGAGTCTGTGTCAAGGACAAAATGATTTTATACATCAGCATGTTTTCTCTGAAGAACTAATGTATCTGTGTTGACTATTGTTTTGAATAGAAGACACAAAGTTTTCAAAAAAACATTTAAAATGGAACTGGTTTGGAAAGTGTGAATTTTATAAAGAATTCTCATGTCTTTCTTATTTGACAAAAAACCTTTTAATTTTCATGAAACTAATTTATCAGTACATCACTCCATGCTTCTCAGAAGCTAATCTCCAGCAGAGTTAGTAATATCAGCAAACTCTGATGAAAAACTCTCTATTAGTTGCTTGTGATGCCAAAATGTTAAAATGTTTTCTGTTTAAAGTATAGGTATCTTTGAAGTTACCTAAGAGTTGTTTTCAGACAAGAGATAAAAGATTTTTTTGTTTTCTTTGTTCTGTTCTGTTAACTTTATTTAAAAAAAAAAAAAGTGCACACTCAAAAAATTACTATAAGGGTGGGAATGGCAAGGTTTAGGTGCTCTGATATATTTGTTGTTACTTATATCATCCTTTAATATATCCATTTTTAACAGCATATCTAAAAAGCCAATTGGTGCAGATGGATTATTTTATGATGACAGATAAAAGAGAGGTTACCTATTTGAAAGACATTCTACTAGCTGTCTATACTCTCAAACAAATATTTAGGTACAAAATATAATCTCAAGTTTTTCAGCAATGACATCACTTAATATTGCTTTGCTATTTTTTCTTCCTAATGCCACTAAAAATGATGAAATTTCATCCACGCGTAGGAAAAAAATTATAAAAATACATGAATAAAACTGCCAGATGAAGCTCCTGTAATCAGCAGATCTTGAAAGTCATCTTAGCTGCTTATATTCTAGTTTTATCTTAGCTCTGCACTCAGCTGACCATGTGTTTTTGTGCAGTACTGACATAAGTATGTGGATCCAAGATGAGACTTCAATTGATGGTAGCAGGTATTTGTGGTTTACTTTGTGAGAGGAGAGTGGTGGATACCGGATGCTTTGAAAATGCTGGTAGGATGCACTGAAAACACAATGTTTCTCAGAATACTCTGTGATTCATCATTTCCACATTTGTGAACATATTCCTGTGCTTTTTGAGAAACTCTTTCAGGACTAAAAAAAGGAAAGAGTCCTTGAGTTATTTCAGAAGAGGGTAACATCAGTACTATAGTACTTGACAAAAAGGATCTATGGATTCTTGTGACTTCAGGGACATGTTTCTTAAAGTTTTTAACACCAGTCTGAATAACCTATATTTTCCCATCACTTGAATATAACGATTCTAGTACCTTTATCACTTCCAGAAAGGCAATAGATCATCTGTAGGTCTGCTATATCCTCCCACACACAAACAGAAATGAACTCAGAGCGAGAAGTGTTGTTGTTTTTAAATTAAGTGGGTTTTTTCAGCTTGTCTGTTCCACAGAGGATTTGCTTAGGTATCTGGACACTGTGAATTCGGCTCATTGTGAGTTTAGTAGTTAAGGTTTTTAAATGTAATCTAATAGTAATGATGGAACTATAGACAATTTAAAAAGAGGATAGCACTGGCCTTTTGCAAAGTGCCTTCAGCTTCCAATACTGAGAGCAAGTTAACAGTAAAAACTAAGCAGGAAAAGTGCAAGCAGAATATTTGTAAGACCATTCCTTACCAATCACAGTTGGTATTTCTGTTATTTTTTTTTTCAGTTTCTTGGTTTATATTTTGGTCTTGACTAAAACAGAATTCTGTTGCTTTCTTCAGACTTGCTGTGTGTTAAATGCCGTTTATTCCTTTCTGGTGAAAATGAGGACAGTTCTCATGTTGTGAAATCCAAGTGGACAAAATCACTGAATAGTTACAGCATAGAATTCTAAAAAGGGAGAGCAGTTTTGTGGACAAAGCTGAATCATAACCAGAGCTTAATGTGGGCATTTCAAATAAATACTCCACTTGTGAAATCTCCCTCTTCTGCATTTGCAGGAGATGCAGGAGGAGCAAGGTACTAAGGCAGACTAAGATTTTGTGAGAGAAAGAACAGAAATGTCTAATTTTGTTCCTACTCCATTAGAAGATTAAGACAAATGTATTGTTCTTTTTTTAAAGGTGAGTTTTTCGGAAGTAATTAGAAAGTTTTAGTCTCTATTTGAAGAACTGAAGCTAATGCTCTGTGCCCTGAAAGTGCAACCTTAAATCTATTTCCTATTAGTCTGCAGATAAATTAACAAACTATAGCAAACTGACTATTGCTGTCATCCAAAGCTCATGGAACAAATTAATGTCTTTCCCCTCAACAGACTTCTTATCAGACTTCATGTCCTTTAAAACAAACTGAACAGAAATTAATAAAGCTGATGGACCAGCAGAGTGCCAGCAGACAGGAATATGACCTTAGTTGTCATCTTTTGTTTGCATTGTTATTCTTGTGATAGCCTTGATTGTTTGGGGTTTTTTTCCCCTGGTGTTTTCCATGAATTTTTGTATAGCTTCTGCTCAGCTGCTGTTCAGGCAGTCTAAGCTTCCCTCTCACTGGCTTGTCAGTCGTGATTGAAACTGAGGATAATTCCATCTGCCTGTTAAATGCTGAGTCTCTCTTTGGAAGATACCTCCAAATGAGTCAATTTGACACATTCCTTGCTTGCTTTTCTGTTGTGTGGCTCTGTTTTAACTGGGGCTGAAATTTGAATCACATGTTTTTTTATAACTCACAAAGAAATGAGAACCAGTGGCAGGAGAGGTTGATGGTCATGGCTTTTGCAGAAACCTGTGGAACTGGCAATACAGGGGGCAGATTGGAAAGCAGAAGTATTAGCAATGGGGTTTTCTTGCATGGTAAGAAATGATTGAAGAGAGACGAAATTCAAGTGGTAAAAGTTAAGGATAGAGCTTTTATGGTGTATCTGATACTGGTGAGTAAAAGAGAAAACTGTAAGTAAGCAAGGAATTTGTAAAAAGGAACAGATCGGTCTGTTCATGTTGCATTTATCATCCAGTATCAATCACATCTTGACCAATAACCCAAATTTAACTGACCTGTGATATGTTCCCTGAAAAATTTAAAAAACATAGAGCTCTTGCCCAGCTGCTAAGGCTTATATCTCTTGCGAACCATAAAAAACATTATCTCCTGCAAATGATAAGAAATAATAGCTCTTGGAATTATCACTCTAGCTGCCATGGCTGCAGATTCCTCCTTTGTGCAAGATAATAATCAGTTATATATCTAATAACTATCTGCTTAAGCACAGTAGGGCCCTGTGGCAATGAATGATACAGGTCTACTTTTTGTGGATGAAGAAAGTAAAGAAGTATTATTTTTATCTGTTTAAAATGTGCCACCTACTTCTGAGATTCCATATGTTTACTTGACACAGTATTATGGTAAAAACAAAGCTTTTTGAAGTACCTAAAGGTTCAGACTTGCAACTCCCATTTCCCACTTTCTGAATTTTATCTTATTAGTATTACATTATTTCTATTTTCCTTATTTTCCTTTTTTTCTTGGTTTTTTACCCACTGCTTATATAATTTGATACTTTTAAATTCATGTTGAGTTAGATTTGAGTCTAATTTAGTGGGGGTTTTAATCTGACTTGGATGGATTTTCTGCATCCCACAACATAACTTATATATGATGATTTTGGTTATTTTTTTGTTTCAAAATCTGAAATACATGCTGCTGTATATTATCAGTAATGGTAAACAGTTCAGAAATTTCCCTGAGTTCTTGGTGCCTGGAGCATGTCCACAGTTGATGCTTCAGCTGTGTTAATTAATTACTAATGGTGTCTGTTGATGAACCATTTCCAAGAGGGTAAATTTATTTTTGTGGTAGTTGACCTTTAAGTTTTGCAGTGTGTCTTTACTCCAAGGGATGGGAGACAGTTCTCCTAGGGCTTGTCTTCTCTCTCTGTTCCTGTGGAACATGATCAGAATACACTTGTCAAATAAGATGGCACTATGAAACCACAGTTCAGATCTGCCATTGGTGACACTCTTCCTTTTTATACTGTGCTGACCCCTTGGAGCTGTGGACATTTGTCACTGTTAGTTCGTTTCATGCTGGAAAAAAATAAAAAATAAAAGTAGGAGCATGGAACATATTTATAAAATTTTGCTTCAGCTAAATTTGCTTTCACATCACGATATTACTCTCCTTTCTGCTGGCTGGGACAAAGTACCCAAGCCAGCATTGGGAAGGGTGAGTTAAAGATGGACATAAATATTTATTAATTTCTTTTTATCACTAGTAATCTTTCAGATGTTAGCATGTATTGGCACCCTCATTAAGCTGTTGGTCTTGATTTAAAATGCTAAATACCTTCAAGGCTACAGCTGGTTCAGAACCCAGCAGTGTATACTGAGTTAAGATATTCCTTGCAGTGTCTGGTATTTTGAACACATCTCTTGAATTTTTCTGCTACCAAATTCCTGATGATTTTTTTTCCCAGCTGGAATTATTCCTTCTGGGTTTGACTAATCTAAATAAATCTGCCATTTTGCTCTTCGCACCCTTTTTCCAATGTTAATTAATGCACTTAATAACACCTAGTGCTGCTCCCATGGAACGGACTCCTAATGCTCAGGGTTGAATATTATTTACATTGACTACATTATATGCTCTTAATCTCAGTTTTGTTTTATTCAATTTTGCTTTATTCAATTTTGCATCCCAGTCATGTTTCCTAAAAAGCTTCTTGTATAGGGGCTTAATTTATGGATAGGAAATAGATAATGTTGCTTTTTTGTTAGTTTTCATCTTTTGTTTCCATTAATTCTAAGAAAAAGTTGGCAAATTTATTTTTCTCCAAGACAGGGCTTTTTACTTGTCCATAATACACTTATTAAAGAAACATATGGTAGTACTTATACATGAAAATAGAGTACTCATCCTCATTAGAAGGCTCAGTTTCTGTTTGTGATGGAAACATAATACTGTAGTATTTGTATAGATGCATATATAGTCTTTATAGGCAATTTCTCCTTCTATATATGTATTTGTCTAGATACTATCTGATTGTTCTAATCAAACTTGTAGGATTCCTTTGTAGTATTAGAGTAGAGCTTGAAAAATCAAGATGATTACCCTCTGGAAAAAGTAATATCCAAGCCAAATAATGGGACATCTTCTGCATGATCTATGTCAGCCTTTGACACTGATATTTTCTTGGATTTCTGTTGTGGGTTTTGATTGTGTTTCACATCTCTACTGAACTTCATACATACAGGTCTCTGATAAAATGGAAGCTTTTCCCTCTCAAGCCTTGTTTGCTGTTCTTATATACCATGTTAGAAAACCTGAGCCCTGACTTCTCAGAACAAAGGCAAAAACATGGAATAGGGAATCATTTAGTGATTCAGATATTTTTGTAGGAAATCATATTGAAGTGCTGTAGTGATGGTATAACAGAGTTCCAAATCTTATGTGAGGGAAAGTTGTGAGATTTTTTGTTTGTTTGTTTTAAATGGTTTCACATACCTGTATACCTTGGATGTTTGTCCCAGCCGTCTACCCATAAGAGTTTCATCCATAGTAATTCCTCAGGGTAACACAGAGCACGGGGGGACATCACATAATGATTTCTTATCGCATCCACTGTGTTCTTCTTAGGTGGTCAACAGTGTGCTGGGATTGAGGTCAGCCTTCTATGCACCTGGGTGAATGATACAACTTACCGATGTTTAGCTGGCTTTTGTCTCCTTAAAGAGCCTGAGCAAACGGGGCATATATAAGTCCATGGACACTCATGGGATACTCCCTTGACTCTGGAGGGTGCAAAGCCAAAGCTCCTTCCAGTGGTGCCCAGTGACAGGACAAGAGGCAATGGCCCAAACCAAAACATGGGAGCTTGGCTCTGAATATCAGGAAACACTTTTTCACTGTCAGGTTGACTGAGCGCTGGCATGGGCTGCCTGAGGAGGCTGTGGAGTCTCCATCCTTGACACGGACCTGGTACCTGGATCTAAGGGCCCTGGTTGGGCAGGGGTGTTTATAAGCAGACTTCCAAAGTTCCCTTCCAAGATTCACTGTTCTGTGTCTCTGGGACCAAATTTATGGAAATGAGCAGCTGTTGGCACCTTTTCATTCTTTCTGCTTTTTTCTGTCAGGATCAGAAGTTAATAGTGTTTAACCATACCAAAACCAAAAGTTACATTCTTTTCTTGCTAGTAAATAGATAGTAAAAGTAGAGGCTAGATATTTTTTTTATATTTTTAATATTTTTTTAAACCTAGTTTTGTGGAAAAATGTCTGTAATTATGTTCTTCACATTTCCGGAGACTTTTTGCCTTCCATGAAATGGATAGGAGTTACTTACAACTTCATTTCAGTATGTGTGCTGTTACTTCTTTTTTTTCCTTTTTCTCAAATCCTATTTACCAGAGGTGATTATGTTAAAAAGAAAATGGTTATCAAGTAAGTAGTTTAGAATGTATTGCCTTGCCCTTTCCCCTTACAAAAAATTGTAAATGTAAACATATTTTGTAGAAGATGAGTGGGGATGCAATTTTTCAGCTGATTGGAAAAAGCAGAACTAAGTCAAGGACTGCCAACCTGTTTCAGTCTTAAGATATGATGATGATTATTGTGTCAAATACAATCATGAATGTAAGTCTTCAGCTGAAAAGCATTAGAGTTGGTTTGATACAGACTTTTATTTAGATTTAGGCCTCCAATTCAGAAACAAGAGCAGCTGGGTGGAAATGAATGATTTGAAAATTTGAGGTTGGTTCCTTCTGCAAAAAAAAAACCCCAGGATTGAAAAATATTTCAAAGTCTCAAGTAATTTCAGTGTTTGTTAACATATCTATTTATATAAGATCATTTAAAATGTACCTTTTGGTTAATTAACAGAAGAGGCAGAGTTATGTTTTCCTTAAAGAACTTGGGATATACTTTATGGATTTTTTTTACAAAAGCTTAAGTAAAGCTGAATCGTCAGTTAAACTGATGAATTCATCAGATATGCATTCATTTGCATGACTAAAATATGGAAAGGGATTTGAATACAGGTTATATATGTTAAGGAAAAGTAATGGACTCCACCTATTATCTAGAATATATATAGGATGGTTGAATGACAATGAATAGAAAATGATAAATTAAGTGTCTTTTCCCTGTAAATACCTGGAAACTGTATCAAAGTTTATTAAAGAGGATTAAAAACATTGCAAATCATGCACTCTTTAGGAGTTAGATTTGGATGATGCTGCCAGAATTGCGTGTGAACACATAAAATGTCAGATATATCCATTTTTGTCTTGGCCTTTCAGAGCAGAATAGTCAGCCTTCAACGCTCTAGTGTTTTGGTGTATTTATGTCCCTCTCCACACTCTAAACTGTCCAGAATTGTAGTTGAAGAGTTACAATTACTTCTGCTAAGAATTTTTGTCTTTGAAATTCACCCAAAAAAGAATTGAGGTAGAGCTCTCACAGAACATCCTGTTCCCTTTGTAGTCAGTTAAAGGTCAGCCATTCTCAGTGAAGTTAGGATTTTCTCTGGAAGGTTTTTGTACCAAACACATAGTGAACTGAGTGTGACTTGAACATCATCTGAATTTGCTGAATTGGGCTCTGTAATTTCATTATTGAATTATTTATTTACATTTACATGATCCTGTGAGGCAGAGGAACAGAACTAGAGCTGTAGTTTCTTCCTGGTGTTGTTAAATCTGCATAATAATATATTATTAGTATTACTCTGTATTCCTGTTTTACCTCTGGTTGTAGTTCCTGTTGTTTTACAATCTTTCTGCAGTAGACCTATTTTAGTCACATTATCTCCTTATAGTGGAGAGCTTATTCTAGATTTCAAATTCCTATAGTATATAAGGTATGGAGTGTTTCTTTATAACTAATATGATTGTATTAGATCGTACAGATGTAAGAAACAGTAGGCAGGCTGCCTTCTTTCCTTCTTACTCAGATGCTAAGTAGTTTTTTACCAGCTTCTTTTGCTCTGAACGTGATAGACATGGTATTTTTTTTCTTAACATTTGATGTTTCTTAACATATACTGATGTATTAGAATAGATGTTTTAAAATGTATTAAGCCAATCTGATCTGTCAGCATCTTTGTGTAATGTGGCTATTACTTGAGGGCCATGTTTTAAAGGGGAAAAAATCATTGTGTGTTTATTTAAGTGTTTATTTAGTGTTGCTCTCATTTAACTTAAGATGATGAATGGTACAATAAGAACTGTAAGTGCTGCCAGGAAAGTTTTCCAGCCTGGGAACTGAGGCTTCTCTCTCTTGCATGGTAGGAAATTGCTGTTCTGCTAAACCACTGAGCTCAGCCCTCAGAGGCTGACGCTTTAAATGAAAACTACACTAACAGTTTAATGGTATCCTTTGTGAGACCTAATTGATTTCATGTAATGCCATCAGTGCATTTCACAGTCTTATTAAATCTCGTTGTTTCTACAGTAAGTAAGGCTAAGAAAACAAGTGCCTTTAGAATATATTTTCATAATCAGTTTTAATTATACTTCACTGTCTTAGAAAGCAAAGATTTTATCTTACTAAATTGTATTTGAGTAATTAATATGCTGTTTATTAGATGACACTGTTGACTGCCTTGGAATGTCAATATAATTAAATGTTTTGGAATGCAAGGAAAACTTAATTCTGCACATTATGGACCATGAAGTGTGAAGAATACTTAAGCAGAAAAATAATCTTTTTGCTTCTTTTGGGAGAATAAAAAGACCATTTTTTTCTGTTTAATTTTAGTTTTGATTTTAAAATTTCTTCTTCTTCTGAGTTCTCTCTTAAATGGGAATACCAGTATTATTAAATCTTGTCTTCCCGTGTTTTGTTGGGGCATTACTGAATGATACGAGGATAAGACTGGAATCTGTTCCGTGAGTTCAGAGAATTGGGGGGAGGGTGGTAGTGGGGCTTGAAGGGTTGTTTGTTCTGGGTTTGTTTTTTTCTTTTCCTTTTCCTTTGGATTTTTTTTCTGTTTACTTGTTATGTGTTTTAAGGTTCCTTTTAAGCTTTCACTAAGGGCTATTTAGAAAAGCCTCTTGAGTGAGTTCATCAAAACAGTATTCTGTAATTTTTAGTGATACTTTCTATGTTTGTGATTGAGATACTTTATATGTCTGTGAATCCCTTTTCTTTTTCCTGATAGCTCTTAAGATTTACTCTCTGGAAAGCCTTTGCTTCTAATGAAAATTTATCAGGACATTAGAAATCACAAATACAAATAAACTGGTTTTGATAGCATAAAAGACAATCTGTAATTCATTTTAATTACAGGGGAATACCTTTAATTTCATTAATTGTTTTTCTGTAGCTTTCCATGTAGGTGTGATAATCTGTGGCTATGATGAACATCGAGAAAATGTACACTTATGTTTTGATATATTATCAGCCTATGCCAAGGCATAGGCAGGGAAAAAAGAGACAAGAGCAATTGGTGCAAGAAAAGCCTTTTATCAAAAATTCCCTCTCACTCTGTTTGTCGTCCCATTAAGAGGCATTTTTGGAATGTGGGATCACATAAGTGAATGGAGTATAAGAGAGACAGAAATTATTATTTAAAATGTTGATGAGAAGTTTTCCTTCGGGATAACACAGATCCCCTGTGCTGGTGTTCACAGGTGCTTATTTAAAAAGAGATTGTTTAAAGGTCCCATACAGAAATCCATGTATGTGGTTTTGTGCCCCAGGGTGTGATATATGCTTTGCTTTTAGTGACCCTTTACCTTCTGACACATACTCATGTACAAGAGATGAGGCATTAATATCCAACGTTGATCTGAAACTTAATGGATTAACACAAGTTTTTTTTCTTTCCTTTTTTGCCATTACCTATCAATTGTACTTTAATAAGGAAATGTAAGGGACAAACAATCTGAATTCAAAAATATGCTTTCTAATTGATTTAGTATCTTTAGTGACAAAGAGAGAAGTTCAGAGCAAATACTTGATGAGTTTTGTAATTTTCATACAGGTCCTGGCTAATTCATGAAGGTCTATGCCAGGTGTAAGACTAGACCAAGCCAGCCAATGAGTAGCAGCAAAATAAATATTTTCTCTCTCTTGCTTCATCCATTTTCTTATGTACATAAACACCAGAAACATTTTTAATGCAACAGATTTTCTGGTTTTGTGGAGTTTTATAATAGGAATACTGTTCAGGAAAAAAAAAAAAACAACAAAGAACATGACTGTGTACATTTGAAGACAGTCTGAGTTCCAGTTGGAGCATGGGAGACATTGAAGGGTTTTGTTCTTCCTGTAGGAGTAAAGAGAATCAGCAGAGAGCTGACTTTGTGTGTTTATTTTGAAGCAGCTGTTGCACTTCGTCTCTCTGTGTGCACAGTTACATCTGGAATTCAAAATTATTTCACTAGTTATTAATTCATTATAAATATGGATAATGCAGCCAAGGCAGGGATAACCTTCAAGTTATCTGAAGACACTGAGTCAGCTCTCAGCCATTAGATCATATTATTGAGGAATAAATATAAGGGAGGGAGGAGTATTGCACTGTCATGGTTTAACACAAGCCAGCAAGTAAGGACTGAACAGCCACTCACACAGTCCTCTCAAGTTGGGAAAGGAGTCAGAAAGAAAAGGTTGAGATAAGAACAATTTAATAATTGAAACAAAATGGAATCATAATTGTTATACTAAATAAGCTAATAATGTTATTATTAATAATTGTCATTATAAGGAGAGGGAGAGAGAGTAGCAGAACCCAAGAGAAACAAGTGATGCACAAAACAATTGCCCACCACCCCCTGACTGATACCCAGCCAGTCCCCAAGCAGTGATTGGCTGACTCCTCACAGTTCCTATACTGGGCATGGTGTTCTGTGGTATGGAATACCCCTTTGGCCAGTTCAGGTCACCTGTCCTGGCTTTGTTCCCTCCCAGCTTTTTGTGCATCTACTCACTGGCAGGGCATGAGCCACTGAGAAGTCCTTGACTTAGAGTAAGCACTGCTCAGCACCAACTAAAACATCAGTGTGTTATCAACATTAGTCTCATACTAAATCCAAAACACAACACTGTACCAGCTACTTAAAATAAAATTAAGTCTATCCCAGATGAAACCAGGACATGCACATAGAAATACAGAAAGAATTATGTCATTAGTAGGAATCCTGTATATATGCCTGAATCAGCAGGACAGTACCTGTATGTCCCCACTGAGCTCCATAAAAGGCATTTTTGCTTGTTTATTCAAAGACCTTTCCATCTGTAAAATGAAATCTTTCCTTAAGTTCTCCACATCAGCTGTCTTCAGGAAGATATTAATGATCATAAAGATTAGGTAAAGAGTTCTAGAAAATTACTGTTGCCTTTTAATGATAGCTTTTTCATCAGGTTTGTCCCTGAACACAAAATTACTGAAAAAGCCCTGAAAGCTTGTCTTTAGAGTATGAAATTCTGTACCAGCACAGTAAAGCTTTCATAGTTCCTCACTCAATAACAGGAGCATAAGGGAGAAGCATGAGATCCAGGAAACCACAGGAAAGCACTACTTAAAATGCTACCTCAACATAGTTTTCCCTACTGAATGTTCTACCAGCCATTCCAGAGTAAATATGCATATTAATCACTTATTAGCAGGCATTAATAATTTTAACTGACAGTACAGAATGTAGTCCCTAGATTCTGGAAGAAAGTTCTTCTAAGCAGCATTCCCAAAATTAATCAACATGATTTATTTTGAAGTTGCTCTTCAAAATTGTATCAATAATAGTTATTTTATTAAATTCAAATTTAAGAAATTAACTTTATTTTCATATCTATAATATCTCTTTGTGTTCCCATTTTATCCAAGGTTAAATTATTCAGCCTCTTTGGTAGGTTCTTTATCAGCCCAAATTAAAAAAGCTGGAGAAAGGTTACCAGTAAGAGCTTAAAATTATTTAGGAGTAAAAGTTATATGTTCAAATGAACTTTTGCAATTATTCCATTGTCATATTGGCAGAAGGGATATAAACCTCATGAAAAAGTGAAAACTTCTTCCAGCATTAGCAGGAAGTTGAATGTAGTTCAAGTTCTCTGTGATAGTTGTCTCCAGAAAAGGGAAATTCAGGTAACTTCTTACTTTTTCTACTTTTTTTTTTTTTTTTGTATGGAATTGTAAGGTCAGGAAAGAGAAAGTACAGTTATAGAGTTCTAGAGAGTGAATCACAGGAACTATAGAAGTAAAACTGATACTTTCCTGTAGTCCAGGATATTTTATTTTACATCTCAGTGTGATAACTTTAAATTACTACAGTCTGCAGATGGAAGTGTGATTTAGTGATCTACTGAACGCTCAACGATACAGCTTCTTCACTTTTATTGCTCTTAAAGAAATACCTGGGGAACAGAAATGTGTTAGTTTGTGCTCTGCACTTACTATGTGTCCTGATATCTGGGCATCTCAAAGCTTTATTTAAACACTGACCCTTGTAATGTATCTTGTAATGTGAATAAGCATTGAAATTTCAAATAGACAAACAGATACTCATAAAATGTGAATGATTCATTCCAAATTATGTAGCAAATTCTATACCAGAAGAAAAATCTGTTGCTCACACTCTTGGAGCCCCTCCAAACACTGTGTTCCTTGTGTTGCATGGCATTGAGTAGTGTGGAATGAAGTCCTCGTGATAATTTAATCACAGAATGTTCTGAGTTCAAAGGGACCCCCAAGGATCATTAAGTCCAACCCTCAATGACACCATCATGCCCAAATCTCAGCACTTTTGCTTCTTGTTAGATTCTGTATATATTTATTTTGTATGTATGTCATGGTTTCAGTTTTTAGTTAGTAAGGCAATACCTTACTTATGAACTTGAAGATCACATGGATTTCAGATAACTTAGTTTTTCCCTGCTCATCTTCCCAAATATATATATATATATATACATACATACAGCTATGTTTTAAAAATGTTAGCTTTAAAAGTTCTCAGCACAACAGCAATGTCCTGTAGCAGAGGCTGGTAACTTGCTTTTTTTGTGCATTTTTTAAAAACCTTTAAAAACTTAGACACATTGCTTGTCTCACTTCCTCTGACATGCCACCATTTTCCCTCAACTTGAAGCTTTGAGCTGACACATTCTTCAAACAGTACCATCATTTCTGTCCTGCAACCAAGCTCATATGACAACTAGAACTGGTCAGTCCACTGTCACTGATCCCACTAGTTCCTAAAAATCAAATTTATTGGGAAGATTGGTGACCAGCTTCCCTACTTTTAGACACATAAAGTTTAGGCTTGTGTAAAATTAGACTTGTTTAAACTTTAGGTGATTTACTGGTGTAGTGAAGAGAAAAAAAAATTACTGTTGCCTTGATCTGGTACAACAGATGTGCACAGACAAGAGAGAAGAAATTAAATTGCAGAAATGCTAATGTCCCTGAAAATAAGATGAATCCCACCTTTATTGTTTCTCCCTTGGATAAGAAGGTTTATACACTGTCTTGGGTTGAGCTGGCAAAACGCGAACTGTCTAAGAGTGAAAGGGGAAGAAAAGGGAGAGGGAAAAAAACCCTCTAAACTAGGTTTATGCTGAAACTAACCATATGTATTTATACAGAAAAAAGAAAATTAAGAGAAAACTACAATATAACACACACTCACACAAGTTATATATAACAAGAAATAACTTCCCACTCCCCAGTTAATATAAAGTCTATTACTCTAGATTCATAAGCACTCTAAAAGACACCCTGCAAGAAAGAGAAAGAGTAACAACAAAATGTTTCTGCTTTCCTGAACTCAAACAAAAGGCAAGTAGTGGCTGCACAAGGAGCAGCAGGGCCTGGCACAGCAAAACAACTCCTGCAGGTCCTGTCTGTACTTCAGCCAGATGGAACTGACCAAGCCACACCCACACACCGGCTCTTACCCCTTCTGAGATGATGTTGGAATATGGTATGGAATACAATATTACTGGCTAGAAGAAGTCAGCTGTTAGCTAGCCCAGCCCAGCTCAAGTCAGCTGACAATCTCAGGCCTGCTCCGAACTTGAAAGCCTGATATTAGGCCTACTCAGCTAAACCCGTAACATACACTATGTGTTTATTTTTATATCATAGAAGAACAGATAAAAAATTAAAATATTTTTCTTATCTTCAAGTATTTTAGGAGTACTTTGTAGTGCTTTAACTGTGCAGTTTTCCATTTACACTAAAATATGTTTCTGCTTACTTCATGTTATTTTCTTACAGCTTGCACTCACTATGAAATTAAACATATTTCGATGATGCAGACTAAAGAGAAAGGATCTATATTTTGGTTTCATGCAATAACTTCTTGTTCAATATACGTATTTTTGTCTCCTCTATGCTTTTCTGCAATTTTTCTCATATGCTAGATTTGATATTCATTTTTAGTCTTCGTGTTTCTACCTTCTTTTCTCTATTTTAACCTCATAATTTAGAAGTAATTAAAAAGCCAAGTACAGTGAAGCTTATTGATATGCTGCAGAACTATCAGTGTAGCTGAATGTTTATTGCTTGGTAGCTGTATCAAAAAATAAAATTCGAAGTACCAGATACTTTCTGGTGGCTGTATTAGTATGTTTATAGCTAAGAAACACACTTCTGTAGACTGACAGAATTATGTGCCACAAGATTTCTGAGCATCGTAGAAGTGCCAGAAGATTCTTCATAATGAAAACTTCATTCTTTACCCAGATCAATAAAAGGATATATTTTTTCATGAAGTCTGAGAGTATCTCTAAAACATAAATTCTGATTTTGATTAATCCTTGCAATAACTCTTCCCGTGAATATCTTTTTCATATCTGTGCTTGTGTTGTTTTTTGGTTTTTGTAATCTCACATTGTGTTTGCAGGATGCTACTATTAGAACATTGCTATGTATTTACAGGAATTCAGGTTCATGGTAATTAAAAATGTGTCTTTAATGTTCTGAAGAAACTGCAAAGAAAAATGTGTTATTCCTGATTCTGCAAAGGCACTGATATTAACTATCATATTGCACACTGTAAGTTGAATTAGAATAATGCTATAAATCATAACATAACAGAATTGTGCTCTGAAAACTGGATAAAATATGTTTAGCTTATGAGAGTTTATTCCATTTCCAAGGTGTATCAAATAAATGTTGTGCTATTTTTGAGCTAAAAGTGGTAAACAGATCCATACAGTATTTTCCAGGTAAAAATTTTTCTTACTGTCTTTTTTCTAAGTTATACTAAGTTTATAATGATAGTATATTTAGATGTAATTTCTATGTAATTATTCTTTAGTTTAAGAAAAGAACAACAAATTCTATCCTGGCAGTTGTTTTAAATTTGAAGAGTGGCCTAACCACAAGCCATGTTTATGTCCAGGCAGAATAAAGCTGGGAAGGAGATCATGTTCACTGTTCTGAAGGGAAGTGTTTCCTACTGACAGCCCCCTGGGGACACATCCTCATACAGGCCGAACAGTGCCATGATGTGAAGAATTCGTGTAGATGGCAACAGATGCAACTGAGATGAGAACCCAGTCCATTTTTAAGCTTTAAAAAAATTGGTGGATGCCTTTGGAGTGAGGCATTTAGTTGCTTTCTCATTTTTCAAATGAAAAATTAATTCCTTTTCTAACCAAATATTTGGGAAAAGGAAATCAGGTGTTAAATGATTAAAAATATGATAGAAATATGTAGCTATTGTGACATTTAACTCGGGGAGGATTTTTCTTTCTGAAATTATTGTTCTTCCCTATAGTCTGACTGATTTTTTCTATCCTTACTATCCTCTGCTGTAACTTACTTATATGCTTGTTAAAAAACATGTTGAGTCAGTGCCATTTGGTAATACTTGCAGTGTTGGTTTTTTTCTTTTCTCACTTCAACCAGCATGGTAGGTTTTAGGGTGATACCATTACCTATCAAGATTACAACCTCTTCATGACGGGAAACAAAATTTGAAAGAGAGATTAGAACTTAGAAATTCCATGGGCTGCTCTGATAAATTGCAACTTGAGAAATTATATCTGCTGAAATCTAGTCCCTTGGTCTCTACCTAAATAACTATAAAACTAGACAGGAAATCTATAGAGATTTATGCAGACCATCACAGATTTGTAGACTTAACAAAGGTGTGCATCAAATTGCTTTCATTGCACTTGAAGTAGCACAAATTACCAAATGACTTCACTATATATTTTCAGAGCATAAAAAATTGTTCAGTTATCATGTTGATGTTAAACAAATGTTCATGTAATACAACAGCTAAGTAGCCTTGGCAGACTTGTGTTAATGAATGGTGTGTCATACTTAACTCACCACATTTCTAAATCCATATTTTCCTCAAGTTCAATGCAAAAAATCAGTGAGTACCTATGACACCTACATTGCACATGAGTGCTGATGGAACACAGATCTACTTTAATATTTTCTTCAGCACCAGAGTTCCTGGAGTCTTTAGTGTTCTTTTGTAATCCATGAGTTAGAACTTCCCCAAAGATAAGAGAGCCTTGGTCTTTAAAAATTGCATTTTATCATCACATTCATGTTAAAAAACCAACCAAACAAACAAACAAATAAAAACAAACCACAAAACCCTCCAGAAATTTCAGTGTTATTAGGCTTTAAGGTGCTAAACACAGTCTGCAAAGGTTTCAGGTCATAAAAACTAACCACTAAATTCATCATAACATGCATTGGCCAGGAAGTATTTAACGATTTCTGTAAGTAAACAAGTTTTCACACTGTGGTGTTAATGACCAATAAAGAAAATAATCTTTGATTAAAAAAGAACAGGGAATTACTTCTGATTACTTTTTTGTTTTCAAATATGCATGTTATAGGGATAGTACTTTGAAAGAAGTGCTTTTGCTTCATTTTTTATCACAAGGATTCCAGTTATTACTTCTCAGGCATAAAGATGTAAAAGGAACGCTACCTGCCAAACATATCATGCAAGTTCTGTAGCTAATGTATCTGCAAAGTTACCTTGATTGGTACATGAAAAACATTTAGTGTGCCTTTGTTATATTTTGTTTTAATGATTAAGATTTTTTTTCTTGATAGTCGAAGAGTGCTGTATTTGACTATTTGTACTTGTTCAGGGTCTGTGAGCGTGAAGCAGCACTGGAATCAGCCCTAAGAATGTTGCAGCAATTCTACCTGGATCTCGAAAAGTTCCTTGCTTGGCTTACAGAAGCTGAAACAACTGCAAATGTCCTGCAGGATGCTACACACAAAGAAAAGATACTAGAGGATGCCAAAATGGTTCGGGAGCTCATGAAACAGTGGCAGGTGAGTGAAGCACTTGAGTTTAGAGGCACTTGACAAACATGAGTGTTTATCAAGCATATCAATTATTTATAGAAGTCATATAATTTGTATCAAGTTTATTCTCTGTAGCTTAAGTGAATTAGTTTTTCTCCATTACTTTCAAATACTTGAGAAATGTTAATTTGGTAGTCTATTGTCAATGTGCTCTGTTGCAGTAATAAAAGGAGATAATGATGCAAATTTTCATAGTGAATGGCTGGACAGTTTTCATATAGTTATTTTCCTCTGGGGAAAAAAAGTCTTGAAGAGAGAGAATGTTGTATTTGGTGTTCCAGAGAAACTTGAGGAGAACGAAAATTAATTAGTTGAGATGGTGCTTCTGAACTATGTTGTTAAAGTTTCATTATGCTTTCTTCACAATACTTATTGAGAGGAATACACAAATTTGTCTGCTTGAGGTCAAATTTCTTATATATGAGGTTGGTTGGCTCTTTAGAAGGCAGGGCCCTTTTTTCCAATATTGATAGAATTATAGAATAGTTTAGGTTGGAAACACCTTTAAGATCATCAAGTTCAACAATAAACCCAGCATTACCCAGTCCACCACTAAACTATGTCCTTAAGTGCCACATCTACATGTCTTCTAAATACCTCTAGGGATGGTGACCCCACCACTTCCTTGGGCAGCCCATTCCAATGCTCAACAACCATTTTGGCAGAGAAATTTCTTGCATTCTTTCATAGTGCATGAATTTCATGTTGATAGAAAGTTCAAAACTGGAAATTTCAGGCTGTGGGTACTCTATACTTGAATTTATTTATGAAAAGCATACTGTGAAAAAATTAGTTGTAAGTGTTTTTGTTAAGTTCATTGGATGGAAATACTTTTTGCACTACTGTATTAATACATTATTTTAACCATTTAAGGAACTGCTACCAGATTCCATTATATTATACTCTGTTACACAATTGTTGCACTGTACAAAAATGAAGTCTTAACCATACTTTTACTACTGATCTGTCTTTATCCTGATTTGATTTTGTAGTGTACCTAAGCCCCCATGTGTATCTGAATTTAGTCACATTATTCTTCTTATATACAGCTTTTTGTTAAAGATATGTAATTTAAATGACATAAGAAAATAATTCAGTAGAAAAAAAGGTAAATTTATATAATAGTGATAGAGTGCTTAGCTGTAAAATAAATTATTTTATTATAATGGGTAGTATTTGCAGTGTCATAACACAGTGGTCTGTGTCAATAGTCTTTATTGTGGAAGTTTTTTGTCCAAACAGGTACAGTTTCCTGATAGTTATGCAAGCATTCCCAGTTTGTGTTGCTACAAAACTGCATAATGGAGCACAGTTTTGTCAACAGAATAATTTTATGATGCCAGCTGAGTGGTCAGGAAAGAGAATATGGCTTTTCCTCTGTTTCTCAGGTATTGCTGCATCAATTCTTCCAGACTTCACACCCTGTTTGTAAGACTTCTCTCTTACAATTCACTTTGATGCATAAGGATGAAAAGAATGTGACATAAGTGTGGAGTTTGCACACAGCTTGTGCATATAAAATATTCAAACAAAAAGGAGATTTAATAGGATACAGAAGTCTCAGAAATATGCATTTATGTACTTTGTGGAAAGGGGTTATTGCTCACTAATCTACACAATCAACCCCATAAAAGAGAAATAATTTGATAAGCTTTTTTTTTTCTCTCCCACTCTACTGTGGGCCAGAAATAGACTTACTCTCCATAACATATCTGTCAATGACTTGTATTCCAAGAAACTGGCTATGCAAATTGTTCATGTATAAAAATAGACATATTGAAACACAGGCCATGTCCTTAATATGGGGTTTTAACACCTAGTATATGTGGGTACTAACTACCAGCCTGGCCCCGGCCAAAAAAAGATATTCTAAATGCTTTCAGTCAGAATTAGTTTTCCAAACTACTTTACTACTTTTCTTTATCCACATGAAGTCCTTTTTTTTTTTAATCTCATCAACAAGGCTGAATCCAGATCCCAGGAGGTAAAATAAAATGGGGGCTTCTGATTAAAGGTCACTGTCTCATGAGTCTTTTGAAAGAAACTTTGACTCTCTGGATGTATAGCATTTGTAGAAGTTATGGTTAAATATAACATATAGACTTAGATCTGAAGTCTCTTACTCTTTCTGCAGTTGCATAGACTTGGCTACTGTGAAAATAGTCATTAGGAGTCCTGAAATGTTACAATTCTGTTTTAATCTGGTATTTTTAGGCACTAGGTACAAAACAGTGCTTTGATAATTAATTCTCTACACAAATAATGAAAACTTATATTAGTAAATTCAGTAGTAGCTTTTTATCCTTGTCACTACAAGTGTTTATCACATCTTTAGTGATCCAGCAGTTTTCTGCTTTACCCTCTCAAATTTTATATTTTTTTTAAACAAGTAGGAAAATAATGACTTGCTGTACAGAAACTTTTTACGGAGCAGAAGTTTCTTGTCTAGGAAAATCTCCCATTTTTAGGCACTGGTTTTCCTTTTCATGTTCAGAAACCATTAACTCAAATGTCACTAATAAAGATTAATCTTTCCCTAGTAGATAGCAGTACATTCTGTAGCAGAAGGAGAAAGGTGAGAGTTATATAACTGCACATTCTAATTACCTGATGATGTAATTATATTAAAATATTGCATTATAAACACACTGTTTGTATAAGCATGTATTTGTATGCATCATTTGTCTGAACTGACAGCAATGTGATAGTTGAGGCGATTCACACAGTTGGAATACTTTCTGAAGAATTTTCAAGGATACAAATCCATTACTCTAAGGAGTTGTGTAATTATGTGCTGCTTTTTATTGTCTAGTTGAAATACATCATGTGTCCTCATGAGGTCTGGTTTGATAAGTAACCATATCAGGGAGATGAAAATAATTAACTTTACTTTCTGCTTTTGTACTTCTAGTGATATGAACTCTCAGCTGTGTTAATTATATTCATGGGTTGGTTTACATGACATCAGGCCTGCTGATGACAGATGGGGTACACCTGTCTCAAAGGGGGGAAAGGATCTTTGTTAGAGTTACCATGGCTTAGTGAAGAGCTTTAAACTGGATTTGGGAAGAAAGGTATAAAACCAGCCTTACTGGAGATAAGCCTGGGGTCAGCATGCCAGTGTTTGAGGGATGGTGTGCTAGTGAGGTCTTTTGGTCTGACATCCCAGTGGAGGTAGAGGTTGGAGATCCATGTTGCTGCAAAGACACAAGAGTTTATTGATGTGTTAGGCACTGTGGAAGCACCATGAAAATGGTCATATAGGAATTAGAGGTTCTCCCCTGCAAAAAGGAGGAGGGAGCAGTAGCCTAAAGTCTGCCTACACCAAAGCATGCAGCATGGTCAACAAACAGGAGGAGCTGGAATCCATTGTGCAGCTGGAAAACTATGACATCACAGAGATATGGTGGGATGACTTGCACAACTGTAGTGCTGCACTAGATGGCCATAAACTCTTCAGAAAGGACAGGCAAGGAAGGAGAGGTGACAGGACAGCCTTGTATGTTTTGAAGTGTTTTGGTTGTTTGGAGTTTGATGATGGTGATGATAGTGTTGGGTGTTTAAGGGTAACAATTAGGGGGAAGGCCAACAAGGCAGATATCCTGGTGGGAGTCTGTTACAGATCTCCCACCCAGGAAAAAGAGGAAGATGAAATTTTCTATAAGCAGGTGGGAATATTCTCACAATCACTAACCCTTGTTCTCATGGGGGTTTTCATCTTACACATGGCTGCTGGAAATATAGAAACATAGCAGAAAAGAAGCAGTCTAGGAGGTTCCGGGAGTGTGTGAAAGATGGCTTCCTGATGCAGCTGGTGAAGGCTCCATAGCTGGCTCCCAGCAGGCTGGACTTGTTTGTGAACAGAGAGGGACTGGTGGGTGATGTGGAGGTTAGAGGCTGTCTTGAAAACAGTGATTGGAAAATGATCGTGTTTTCACTTCGGAAAAGTAAGGAGGGGTGCCAGCAGAACTGTCACCTTGGATTTCTGAAGGGCAGGCTTTGGCCTCTTTGGGACTGATTGATGGAGTTCCTTGGAAGGCAGTCTTGAAAGGCAAAGGAGTCCTGGAAGGTTGGACTTTCTTCAAGGTGCAGGCTATCTCCATGTGCCAAAAGACAAGGCAGAAGGGAAGGAGACAAGCCCAGCTGAACTCAGAGCTTTCACTAGAACTTGGCAGGGGGAAAAAGGATAATTTTATGACCTTTGGAAAACGGCAACTATTGCAGAGAGAAAACTAGAAGGGCCAAAGCCCAACTGGGTTCTAATTTGTCTACTGCTGTAAAAGACAGTAAAAATGTTTGTATATATACAGTAGCAACAAAAGGTAGCCTAGGGAAAATCTCCATCTTTTACTGGATGTGGAGGGAAACACAGTGAGAAAAGAAGTCTGAGATACTTACTGCCTTCTTTGCTTCAGTCTGTAGTAGTAAGATCAGTTGTTCTCTGGGTACCCAGTCCCTTGAACTGGAAGATTGGAAAGGTGAGCAGAAGGAAGCCCCCATAATCTGGGGGGAAATGGCCAGTAATCTGTTATATCACTGGCGCACACACAAGTCTATGGGGTCAGATAGAATCCTCCTGAGGGTACTGAAGGAGGTGGTGGAAGAGTTCCTCGAGCCACTCTCCATCACATATCAGTAATCCTGGTAAACTGGGAAGGTCCTGGTTGACTGGAGGTCAATGTGACACCTATCTACAAGAGCTGGAAGGAGGATTCAGGAAACTACAGGGCTGTAAGCCTGACCCAAGTGCCGGAGAAGGATACAGCAAGTGAGGAACAACCAGGGGATCAGACCAAGCCAGTATGGGTTTATGAAAGTCAGGCTGTGCTTCACTAACCTCATCTGTTTCTACGACAAGATGGCACACTTACTTAGCTCCTGAAGAAAAGGCTGTGGATGTTGTCTACCTGGACTTCACTAAAGGCTTTGACACTGTCTCCCACAGCATTCTCCTGGAGAAATTGGCTGCTCATAGCTTGCACAGGTGCTCTGTTTGCTGGGTAAATACAGACCAGGCTAAGAGCGTAATGGGGAATGGAGTAACATGCAGCTGGCCTCCAGTCACCAGGAGTGCTCTCCAGGGTTCAGTCTTGGGGCCAGTTCTGTTTAATGTCTTTATCAACGACCTGGTAAGGGGACTGAGGGCACTTCCACTCAGTTTGCAGGCAAACCAAGTTGGGAAGGAGTGTTGAACTGCTGGAGAGTAGAAAGGCTCTGTGGTTTGGTGGGCCAAGACCAGTAATATGAAGTTCAACAAGACCAAGTGCTGATTCCTGCACTTTGGATGCAACCCCATACAACACCCCAGGCTGGGGCAAGACTGTCTGGAAAGTTACTTGAAGGTGCTAGTCAACAGCTGGCTGAACATGAGCCAGAATATGCCCAAGTGGCCAAGAAGACCAATGGCATCCTGGCCTGTATCAACAATAGTGTGACCAGCAGGACCAGGGAAGTGATTGTCCCTCTGTACTCAGCACTGGTGAGGCTGCACCTCAAATCCTGTGTTCAGTTTTGGGTGTCTCACTTCAAGAAAGACATTGAGGTGCTGGAGCGAGTCCAGAGAAGAGCAACAGGGCTGGTAAGAAGTCTTATGAGGAGCAGCAGAGGGAGCTGGTATTTAACCTGGAGAAAAGGAGGCTAGAGGACACCTATTACTCTCTACACCTACTTGAAAGGAGACTGTAGCAAGATGGTAGTCAGTCTTTTTGCCCAAGAATAAATGTCTTCAAGTTGTGCCAGGGGAGGTTTAAATTGAGTATTAGAGAACAATTTTCTCACAGAAAACATTGTCAGGTTTTGGAACAAGCATTGGCTTCTCAGGGAAATAATTGAGTCACAGTCCCTAGATCCCTGTCACTTAAGGATGTGAAGTAGAGGTGAAATTGGTGGTACTAAATTAATGGTTGGACTTGATTATCTTAGAGACCTTTTCCAACCTTAAGAATTCAATAATTCTATGAAGTATGATTTTGGTCTGTCTTCTTAGCAATAGTTGTATGTGACACTTTATACGGCTTATGTAACGTTAGATTAGTGAGGATTTATCCTGTTATTTTATGAATGAAGTCAGTTAATATTAAGCCTACAGATGAATATAATCATAGAAATTTTAACTAAAATCCGACACAGAATACTGCAGGTGGCACCTAGTTAAACAGTAGCCGGAGAGTGCTTCTATACTGTGCACACAGGTTACTGAATGTATCTGTAATAATCTGTGATGTCTGGTGAATGTTTAGACAGGATATGATAAAGGAAGCAAAGTTAATACTTTGGCATGAAATGCATAGCAGATTTATTTTTATTGCCACCTTCCTTCTCACTGTGGACCTAAGTAGTTTTCCATTAGATGCAGTTTTGCTGCTAATAATATGAAATACATGCACTGTTTTAAGTTATAGCTAACAATGTGGTATGAGCAGTACCCTTATTTTCTCACAGTGATATTGGTATCTAAAAGAAGGGACATGAACAGCAGGCAAGGCACTCTTCTCTCTTCCATTCCTATCAATGCTTCAAATATGCTTGCTTGGTTTTAAGCTGTCCAGGCAGCTGGTTTTTTTCTGTAGTAAGAAGCTGAGGCAGATACATATTCCTGATGCTTCTTGATTATCTAGCAGAATAGGTTCTTTGAGAGATAAATTTTTTTTTCCTACTTTATTGCAGCCAGAAGGGCCAACCGTGTCCTGGGGTGCATCAGGCAAAGCATCACCTGCCGGTCAAGGGAAGAGATTGTCCCGCTCTGTCTGCACTGGGGTGGCCTCACCTGGAATTTTGTGTGCAGTTTTGGGCACCAAAATATGAGAAAGATATTAAGCCATTTGAGAGTGTGCAGAGGAGGACAAGGAAGATGGTGAAGGGCCTTGAGGAGAAGCTGTCTGAGGAGTGGCTGAGGGTACTTAGTCTGTTCAGCTGGAGAAGACTGAGGGGAGATGTCATTGCAGTTACAACTTCCTTATGAGGGAAAGAGGAGGGGCAGGTACTGATCTCTTCTCTGTGGTGACCAGTGACAGGACCCAAAGGAAGGGCCTGAAGAGGTTTAGGTTGGATATTAGACAAAGGTTTATCATCCAGAGGGTGATTGGGCACTGGAACAGGCTCCCCAGGGACACGGTCACAGCACCAAGCCTGACAGAGCTCTAGAAACATCTGTGAAATAATTCAGATCTAATTGCCCAGCACAGTTAATTTCATGCCATGATGTATGGATTAGATGATGAATCTGACTAACAGGGAGAAAGAAAGTATCTGTAATATTCTTGTTCATTTCAATTGACTTTACTAAAAAATATTTAATAGTAATTAATTTTCAAGTACTTCCCTTCTCTGTTCTGAAACACTTTGTCACTCTCCATTCTGAATCACTTTCTCAGTCCCTTCTGCTTCAAATTGTTCTCCAAAAGCTGTAAAAATAATACATAATCTTTTTCCCCCATGTATTTTTTTTAAAGTTTATTTCTCCAGATTGCCTTTTATACTGATTTGTTGCCAATTCTAAAATAAAATCTGTTCCATAGTACCTGAAGTGGAATAACAGCGGAGGAATAGAGGAGAAATTGCAAAATCTTAAACTATAGTACAAATGCTATTACAGGCTTATCTGAGACTGGGCAAGATACTATCTCAGAGTAAGGGGTTTTTTTCTCAAAGTGGATTTTTTGAAATATTGGATAGTATTGCTTTGAAAACATATAGTCAAGAATTTTTCAGTATTGTAATTAGTGGTCATGAGTAAGGGATATAATGTTTGTTGTTAGCAGCAAGTGTCAAGTACTGAATACTTTGACAGGAAGATTCAGGTGCTGATTCTCAGTGGGGAAGATAATACAGCTGTTCTTAGCTGGATATCAAAGAGAAATGTTCAGAAATCAGCGATGTAGCAGATAGCTCAATGTTGCTACTTTTTGTCAAATATTTTGTTTCAGTTAGTTTAGTTTGGATGATCTGTATCAGAAACATATTGCCTCAGCAGCTTATCTAGGAGTGATACCTTAATGTTTATTCTGCCTGTGCTATCCCTGCTTCTGAATTTAGAACAAACCTCTAATCAGTGCTAATTTTCTTTTGGAAGGTAAAAAGCTTGTTTTATGAAGTGATCTAGTACTTTGTTACTAGAGTGAGACGTAAAGTACTTTTAAAACATAATCTTATGAAAATAAAGAGCTCTCAGTTGTCAGAAATCCACATATAAAGTGGGTGTTTTCAAGTAAGAAGATAAATCTCTTCCTTTAATTCTTCATTTGCATATGTTCTCATAATTAATGTAGAAGAAAAATCCCATTTTCCAAATGTGCTAAGTAGCCTAATATATGCCCACTTGGTTGATTTCTATATTTCCTCTGTAAAAGTTTACTGAGCACACCAAAGGATGGTCCTTTTCACTTTCAGATTAGCATTTCAACCCCACCAGCTTTAAATACTGATTTTCGGACACAGATTAGATGGGGAAAGTTTTTAAGCATTAATTGTGAGCTTCTGTTGTATTGAGTAGGATTATTAGAGGAGAGCATAGAAAACGACGAGCAGAAATTGAATAGAAAGGAAAAGATGGTTTGCTATTTTTCCTGAGTAGGTTCCAATTCCTCCTTTTTCTCCTGACCTTACCAATTCTATAGGATACCTTATTGCCATTGGTGTTGGCTTTTCTAAACCAGATTGTCCCACATACAAAGAAGTGGATGAATGGACTTTCTCGTGTTCTTTCCAAGTATCTGTCATATTTCACTGTAGTCCATCAATTTGAAGTGAGGGGTTACCAAAACTTTGAAGATCTCTCCTGGTTGATCTTTCTGTGACCATCAGTATTGACTAGTACGGTCTAATCTGCCATTTAATTTTTCTATTTACTTTTTATTGATTATAGCATATTTATTTGAAAAATGAATAATCAGTAAAAACTATTTGCAAAAACCCAGTCATGGCTTTTCATGTATTCTGATGATGAGGTTAAAAGGGCATTTGTACCTTTTGCAATTAGGCCTCATACAAGATTGTTCAAAACACATGGCTGAAGAGCACATAATTTTTCATTAGTGAGACCAGACGTGTATTTTCCCAAGGCAGGTAAAAAGAGAAAATGCTTGTATTTTGATTATTAACATGTCAATATAAAAAGGATAAATTATATAGTGCATAACAGAGAAAAAGTATTAATTTTGTCTTAGGGCAGATATCTTCCTGAATACATAAGAAGTCAATGACCTGCAAAGAACACAAATAAGGGATAAAATAAAATGCACAAATCATATTCAGGGACAAGTTATTCTGGTTTTGTGAAAGATTTCAGGCTGTACTGAGAAAAATAGTTGTCTTCTAAGAACAACTTAAAACTTTTCTATGAGTATCTAGCTGCCATGGCACAGGCTTTCTGCATGTGAATTTACAGTTTTTCACAATACTTGCTACTCCGTATTACACACTGTGCAGCAGTTCAATACTGTAGCAACTCCCAATATCTAAACTGACAGCATGTTTGACAAAGGTAACTTTGACTCTATCATCACCAAGTAAGTGCCCCATTTCATTTTCTGTCAGAAGTTTAGAATTCCTTTCTTTTAACTGCTGACAAGAAATTGAATCTGTTCCATCCGTACAAAGTTCTACATGTGCATTGATCCTTGTGTGCCAGACTTTTCATTTGAATCTTTTCTTTTCACTGGATACTGTTTCATTTTCCATGTTTTCTCTTGGATACCTGATTTCAGTTTATTGATGTTCACCACATAAACTGCCATTTATCCCACACATGAAACAAAGGACTTTTTTTTTTTTTAGTAGTAGTGCATAATTATTATCTCAGTCTATTTTGCAATGATTCCAGTGGTTTTTTCACATGTTATCACTGATAACATTAGTGACTTTCTGGAGGTGGACCTTTACCCTCATTTGTGGCAGTGCTGAATTATGTTAGGAGATTCTAAGCAGGTGTCTGGGTTTTTCTATTTGCTTAAAGTGCAAGTTGTTTGGCAATTCAGAAAATCTAGACTTAAATTACAGTTACTTATCATAGTTTTTCTACATTTTGTCTCAGTAAATTTAACCAGATTCGGATTTATCTCTGAAATTGTTAGTGTAATAATTGCATTTTCAGAGGTTGAATATTGTAACAAAAATATATAGCTCCTTAAGTGTGCATCAGTACTCTTTCTAGGGTTTGAATTCCCATTTTTATGTTGTCAGTTCTCTGATTTTATGTATATTTCTGTGTGGAGCGGAATCATCTGATGTTATGATGCCTACCAAGTACCCTTAAACAGCAGTATTGAGCTGCCTTGCATGGGATTGAATGTCGTTATTTAGAGCCTATGACACTGGAAATCAGATGTAGGTTCACATAAATTCTATTATATAGGGTCTTCTGTTACATGTATTATATTTATATATCTATTTTATTATCCTCCAGATATATATTCTCATGCAGTTTTAGGTGTATACAGTTTAAGATAACCTGTTCACCTTGTGGGCTATGTATTTTTTTCAAATAGTCTTATCATCTGTGAATTTTCTTTAGGTGAAGTTAGCAAGATGTAAACACTGATGCAAGCAGCCACAAGCTCTGCTGTTTGTATCCAGGTATCCATTGTTATGTACTGAGTAACAAGGTTATAGAAATACAGTATTGTCATCTCTCCAGTGTTTTGTCTGTCTTCACATTTTTAGAGGCCATTTAACCAGTTTGTTGTGTATCTGCCATCTGTTCATGGTGGAATACTGTAGGTGATGACGAGTTGACTTCTGACACCTACTTTAAAGAGTCAGCAGTGTGCGAGCTGTTTAAGTTTCTGCCAAGAGCTGGTGGAATCTGCAAAGTTACACAACTGGCCAAATGTTATCCCATTGTCTTCATCACCCCAGCAATGCAAGAGCAGCTGTGTTTGTAGCTCCTCACACCATGAAGAAATGTCCAAGAGGTAGTTCTGAATGTGTTTTGCCGCAGGAGTTTCTGCCATACATCTCAGCTTGTTTGCAATACCTTGTCTTCCTAGTTCTGCACAGACAAGGTTAAGAGAGATGCACTTCCTGAGGGAAGTTGAGTCCAGCTGAGCAGGGGCTATTTACCTTCTGCAGAAGCACATTCCTCCTTTCCTCTGACTTAGAGAGGACCTGGGAAGAGCAGCTACACAACTCACTGGTTACACTAGCTACCCAAACTTCGTGTAACTATATGGATCTTCTCTCTCTCTTGAAGGTGTAAACATGGTGGGGGTTTTGTGGTTTTTGTTTTGTTTGGGTTGGTTTTTGGTTTTGTTTTTTTTTTACTTCTCCATTTCATGGTCTTTTGCATAATCTAATTGTCCATGAAGTGATAGAAAAGAACCAATATGTGAACTCAGACTGTGAGATCAGTTTTCCCCCAGATGATGACCATGAATTTAATCATAAATGACTATGAAGGTATGTGAAAATATGTCTAAAAAGTTGCTTCTGCCAGATCACTCCAGCTTTAAGATGTGTCTTCTTCTGACCTCCCCTGTCCACATGAACGTCTTGTAAGTGTTGAAGGCGGAGATACTTGTTTGATTTTTCTCTGTCTCACTGAGAAATGTTTACACCTGATGTTGTTCTGGCTTGTCTTCCCTCTTGTCACAGCGTGGGAAAGGTGTTAATGTTTTCTTTACTTTGTATTTCTTTTTTATATAAAATGTCCTTGAAACTGAACATTTGTTCGTTTAGGGAAAGTATTTTGGCTCCTTTATGCCATCCTCACTGTGGCAGAAAAAGGTTTTTGCTGCTTCAGTTTAGCTGGTGTAGCTGTCAGGACATCTGAGTGGTCACAGCTATGAAACTAGTCCATGGCTACTATAGTCAGGTTTTTGCTCATGAGTCCTTTGTGTAATTCCTCTGCAAGCAGGATGGCTGCTGCTTCCAAGGGGAGGGAGCAGGGTGAAGAGAACGCCCATGAAAGTGCACAGATCCACTGGCTTTCTGTTTCTGTAGCCTGTGAGCCATCCTTTGATAGCAGTCCATCACTGAGCCCAAGGAAACAGTTCTTCCTAGTACTAAAAAAAGGAGGCAAACAGGCCTTGAGAAGGGAAGCAGAGAGGGCAGTAGTACCTTTACCTGCCATCCTCTGCATGCAAAAGGCAGAGCGCTTTATCTTCAGCTATGTGAAAGAGACAAGTGCTCATTTTCTTCAGACTTGCAGAATCCTTGTTCTCTCCTCTCTGCCTCTGTATTTACTGTCTCTTGTCACTTTTCTGTTGGGTGCTTTGGTCCCGGAGAAAAGGAAGAGCCTTTTTAGGGTTCTTCTATTTTTCAAAAGTTTTTTATGCCCCACTATTTTCAAGAGTCTGATTTAGTAGTTCACCTGCAAGTGTGTGTGATTTATGGTTTAGATATGGTAATCTAGGGTCCTTTTTGATTTAAAGTTTGGGTTGAAGTGGCTGCGATAACAGTATTATCCTTTTTGTGAAACAACTCTGTTGAATCATAATAGAGTTGGAAGGAGCTGGAGAAATGGCAGGAGAGATCTGAAATTTAACTGTGCATTTTTTCCCCTGTAAATTAGAAGCTTTCAACTGACCATATTATGCATCTAAAGCAGAAGACAGTATCTATAAAAAATATAGGAGAGAAAACAATACCTTGCTTATCATCTGGTTATTTAGATTGGATTTAGTTATGACACACTAAGAGTCACCAGAGGTGTTGGTATGTGAGTGAAAATGTCTGGACTTGTTTTTAAATAAATGTCTTCAATTATGTAGTGCCCATGTAGTTGAAAAGATAATGCAAAACTAAAAGAGGCCAAGAAGCCATGAAAATTAATCAGTTCTGGAGGTGAACATTTTTATTACTATGTGTAATTTTTTTAGTGTTAGAAATCTTTATAGCTTATAGCAGCTTGATTGAAAAAATTGTATCAGTCAAAAAGATCTTTTGTCAGGTTACAATGATAATTTATTGTGAAATAAATGAATTAACCCTAAAAAGAGACCCTGAGACATCCCTTTATTAAAGCCAGAATTTTAATTTCTGAAATCAGATTTTACAGGTTTTTAGGGGTACTTTGCCAATGGAGCAAATGTCAGCACTGACTAGTAACTAAGCAAATTAAAGATATAAACTATATTCTCTACAGAAATACCATACATTGCCTACTATATTAAACCTACTTAATTTTAATTTCTGCCTCAGTCTGCTGTTTTAGACACGATTTTAATGACTTTTTTTTCTGCAACTACTTCATAGTTGAACAAAAAAGAATAGCAAGACACTAGTAGGTACTAGAGGACTAAGTACAAACCCCAAAAGATTGAGTCATTTAATTTCATTGTTGAACTTCAAAGGTCTTTTTCTGACTAAAGCTTACAGTTTTCCTCCTTTTATTTTTTTGTACTGATTATATCCAAGTGTATTTCCTGGATCTATAAATGAAGTGGCAAATCCTTTCTTCCCATAACCTGGAAACCTGCTGGAAGCTGTGAGATCAAAGCTGTGAAATAAACCTGTTCTCACTTATGTTAAACCCATTTCAAACACGACAGTGCATTAACCTCAACAGAGCATCTCTTTTTTCTTTCCTTTTTTTTTGACTGTGATACTGTAATTCCATGCCTCGTGAATAAGAATTGCAGCAAAGTTTAAATCCCAGGTTGTCAGTTTGCTTTAAAAAATGAAATTAGTTGTTTTATTTTAACCTTTGAATTGTGGGACATGGAATGCTATGGAGGGTTAGCACCACCTGAAAAATAATGCCAAGAGATGTTATTTCTGCAGTGGGAACTATGATATAACAGCTTATTATTTCATTACCTTGTGTTTGCTGTTAGGTATGGAACACACACCTTTTACACCCGGGTGTTGCCGGGCTCGGGTTGCAACAGGTGAAAACAGGAAACAATTTGAATCCAGTTCTGTGATCAGGGCACAAAGAAGAAATGCCACATGTTGTCCTCAGAGCAAACAGGCTGCTGCAGTTCTGTTTCCACAGCTAAGAATTCCTTGCACTAAGCCTCAGCCTGGAACACTCAAGTCCTGTTGGTGGCAAAAGGAGTTTTACAGACCATTAATACTTATTGTAACTGATTCAGGATAGGGACTCTGCTCCAGGTGTTTGGGTGAGATGGAGGAAAGGCAGATAATGCTGTGGGGATTTTTAAATTATTTTATTTCAGTTTTGATGCTGATTTACTTAATTTAATTTTCTTTTTATTTTTTTTTCTAATCTTTAAAACACCAGATTGAAGGTTGGCATTTCCCATGTTAGACAGGGGCAGATATTTGGAATACATTTTAATATAAATAAAATTTGCTTAAAATAAAAATATTTTTAATTCTCAGTTTCTTTGCTCTTATGTAGTTTCTGCTTCTTCATTGTTATATAATTTTCACTGTATGTCTCAACACTTGGGTACAAATAGAGGCAAAATGGACCTGACAGAAATAGGAAAAAAAATTATTTTATGAGTTTAGTTAAAAAACTTTGTGGAAATCTGTCTTTATTAGCATGCTGTTTTGCTGATGATTTCTCTGTTTTCATTATGGCTTGTAGCACTGTAAATTAATTTAACATGAAAGGATGAAAATATTGCTTTTAAATTTTTTCTCATTAAATTATGAAAAAATATTACAATAAATAATAGAAAAGAATGCCTCTGGTAGAAGTTTCTGTTTACTCAGTCATTGCTGTAGCAAGAGTGAATTATTGCAGAGCTACCTCAGAGGCAATATTTTTGCAGTTACATTACATAAAACAGATGATCTCAAAACTTCAAAAACAACACAGAAAAGAAAGCACAGGCTGGATCCTTTGAAAGTTAAACATCTGGTTATATTTCTGTGAGAGGCTTGGGCGAGACAGTTGGCTGGAATTGAAGCCACTCACATCTCCAATGTTGTGGTAAGGAAATGATGAGCAAATGTGGTTAATTTTATCGTTCCCCTTTATGTCCCAGCTCAAGGTGCCACAGTGTGAAGTCAGGTTATGCTACATATATGGTGCCAGGCCGATTCTCAGCACAGTGGGGCACTTTACCCATAATCTATAAGGTGTCTGGGAAGGTAGAAAAGAATTTTCTAAGTTTACCAGAGGGATGCTGATCTTATTGTCAGTCTTACTAAAGTATCTGCAATTTTGCATGACCTGGAGAAAGCATCTTGTTTCATTTTTGGTCTTGGCTTCGTATTTTGGTCTCCATATGGCCAGTACAGGATATTTTCTATATAACTTTTAGTTGCCCGGGGTGCTAACAATATTCCTTCTGTTTTAGTCTTTTACTTCTTGTTTGTAAATCAACATTCCCAAGGCATCTTGCACATCCCAGTTCCATCCCTTTGCAATAATCTGATGTATCCTCAAGCTTGGATTGTTCCAACCTTATTCCTCTGTACTCCCTCTGTTTAGTCCTTAAATTAATTTAAAGAGGCATTATACCATACAAGGTGGGCATTACAGGCAGGAACTGGACCTGAAATTACTGATGTGTTCTGTGTCTTACCCATTGGAAATAAAATTATAGGACAGAAGATATTTTAAATCTTTGACAGTCAGATATCTTGGAAATTAGCACAAATGTTATTAATTACTGCAATGCTAATGATTCTTTGTATACTTAATTTTATCTAAAGGATAACTTATTAAAAAAAAAAAGTCAAAAAGTTGTGATAAAGCACACAAGCCATAGAAATGCAATAAAATACAATACCAAATAGCTTTAGTGATAACATGATATGTTTGGGGGTTTTTTGCTCAGAGTTGTTATCAGGGATTTCTCGTCATTATTCTGAAATTGGCAAGATGCCTTGGGAATGTTGATTTACAACTGAGAAGTAAAAGAGCCAAGAAATTGTTATTTTCCAGGGCATTTCTAAGTGATTTAGTAATCTTGGGATTTCTTAATTTTCTTCTGCAAGACAGGTAGAAGTGCTACCTTCTTTCTGTTGCTAGATGTATTAGCAGGTGTTAGTTAGGGAACACTTATGAGTGTTGTCTAGAAATATATATTAAGAAAGTCATTATGATTCTCTGTGAACCAATGAAATGAGGAAGATCTTTTAAAAGTCTTTAGACATTTAGTGAGCCATAGATATATGTATAACAAACTTGCTAAATTT
Source organism: Sakesphorus luctuosus (assembly GCA_013396695.1). Taxonomy (NCBI): domain Eukaryota; kingdom Metazoa; phylum Chordata; class Aves; order Passeriformes; family Thamnophilidae; genus Sakesphorus; species Sakesphorus luctuosus. The sequence goes on along the minus strand of VWZD01004979.1, from coordinate 200,684 downwards.
GCACATATCTATATGTATAATTTTCTGTGAATTTAGTTCTAGAATATGCTATTTGCATTTGGCTGTCAGTCTCCAGACTGTATTCTAGGTTACACTTCTAGGATAGCATTTATAATACAGTGCTGATGCTGAGCAAGCTGACTTCAAAAATAGACCTATTAGAAGATAAACCATCATTTCTTCTGGAATTTTGTTGGTTTCAAGTTTTTCAAAATGTTTGGTTCAGCCATGTCTTCGTACAGGCCTTAGGGAATTACTGCTGTGCAGTAGGCAATGGCAAGACAATGCAGTGTGAGAGAGATGTTCCTGGGAGTCCTTGAATGCTCTCCAGAATTTGCAGGCACAGTGTTCCCATGCCACTTCTTTCCCACTGTCTTGTAAAGGTGTTAGTGTGCAGTTGGTTGGGGTTATTCCCCACTCCTTTTAGCTCTGGGTGTTTTAGTAAATGAGGGAAGTAGAAGAGAGAAATTTGTGTTCTCCCAAAGGATTGCCACTCTTGCTGACTTGCACCTGGGCAATCATAAAAAAATCTATTTATGTTTGACTGTCTTCAACACCATATTTTCTGCAAACAAACATTTGAAATTGTGTTATACTTTGGAAATCCTACTTTAGGAGCCGCACATCCACTTGGGCAGAGAAGCAGTGCTGCAAACTAAGTGATGCTGCTTCTGTTAGGGATAATAAATGTTGTTAATAAACAGTTTCAGAATGTTCTACAGAGCAAAATTATTTGCTAAAATTATTTTATAATTTAAATAAATTATTTTGAGTCTATCATAATTGTCTCATAGAATATTAATGAGCAGAGAGAGACTAAATTCAACAATTCCCTTTTCATCACCGTGTTCAGGCACAGAGAAATACTGTGCTATTTTAAGTTTTGTGCTGCACTTCTGATATCCATTTTGAGTTAAAACAACTGTAAAATTCATAGTTTTTCATCTTTTTTTTTTGCCTTTATCCCTTAAATTTTGCCGTAGCACTTGCACGGCAAAGAAAAAGTTCTAGAAACAAATTTTCAGATCTTGTACTAGTATTTTGCTGATGTCAATGTAGATATTCCCAGAATTCAGTGGTCTTGTAAAAGCAAAATAGTGCATACAGAGGGATATGTGTGCTTATTATAAACTCTGCTATGACTAGCTGCTATTACTCTTTATTTACTGGATATTTGTTTAGCTTCTGTCAGAGTATGAGCATCTGGGGGCATAGGGAGAATAGCACTGATACTCATGTCAGCAGAGGAAATAAACACGGCAGTACTGGAGAAGGAAAGTAAAAAATCTATGTATGTATGGCACTCTAAGGTCATCAAAATAGAAATATTCTTTGAAATTAAAAATTTTCTAATTTATTTTAGAGGTTGGTGTATTTCAAGCTCCAGCCTTTGAGTTCAGGATGCACCCAGGCCAGATACTGTTCAGGTATGTGGGTATAAACACAGATGTGCTTGTTCATCAGTGGAGTTGGTTTGCAAGCCTAATGCCCTGATTGGATTTACCCCAAGCTATACTTTTGAAAATTCTGCTGTTGTGAAATCCTTAGAACTTAATGCTCTGTAAAGAAGCATTTTGTTCCATATGTACTTCAGAACTGGTGTTCTCTGAGCTTAAGCTAAACTGTTGTTTGCACTAAATGAATTTGGCAGTTCTGAAATTGGGTTTTTTAATTCATTTTACATTGCATTCCCAAGCCATCATACTGAGTAATTGTATTACCATTTTAAAGGATATACTTGGGCTCCCAGGTGTGGAGGGGAGACAGAACAAATTGATGTTCCATAACCTCTAGACCAGTCTTCTGACATTACTAAGATGAAGTGGAGCTTTCTGCAGAACTGGTGCCCAGGCTTGAATCAGATGTCAGCACTTATTTTTTAATGTTAATGGGCTGGCAAAGTTTAGAGAACCAAGGAAATCAGAAGTTACAAACTCCTCCTGCTGTCCAGAAAGTGTTTCAGTGTTTCATATCATAATGATGTTGCTGTCCCGAATCTGTGCATTATAGAGGCAGTGACAGCCTTAATTGTTTGTATCATTACAGGTCTTGCAGTCAAACAAGTCTTTACCTTGATTGACTGTTTTCCTATGAATTTAGAGATGCAATTATATTAAGGACTGTTCTGTGCTGTTCCAGCTGAAGGTGAAGAGAGATACTTATGATGTATTTGTCATTAATATGGCAGGAAAATTGTTACTACAAGAGGGTGAAGAGCCAGCATAGTAACAATATCATAACTCCTTTTTGAAGCAGTGAGGAAATCTTTTCTAAGGAAGATCCCATTTGCATGGGATGGCTGCATGAGCTCTATGTGAGCTGTTCAACATGATTCCTGAGGGTTTTTTGCTAGACTCTTCTGGTTACCTCAGGATTCATTTTTTGCAAAGAACAATGAACATGTTAGTGTCTTTTTGTTTAAGCTAATTATATAAAATAGGAGATTAACGTCTAGAAAATGCACCAAAATTAGACAACAGAGAATTATCCTTACCTTAGAAAATTGATCCTGAAAGCATATAAATCTCTTTGGCTTTAACAGTAGGGTTAGATGTATATAAAGGTTCAGATTTTGGTTTGTCCAGACCAAATAAGGTTGCATTCAGACCTCTAATGTATCAGTTAGGGCTGTTTTTAGACCTGGTTGACTTACTTTGATAGGAATGAATATTTTCAAAATTAAAGCTTTTCAGAGAAATTAACTAATTTGAATGTAATTTTAATAGGCAAATGTGAAATAATTTTCATTATGGCGATTTTGTTTTAGGAAATATATATAATTTTATCTTCATGCCGTAGAGAAATATTCTATGGCATGTATACAGTATATTAATATTCTGTTTTATGATTTGGTGATTATATCAAAATAAAAGATGGCATAGTTCTGAGTCAGAGCTCTCTCTCAATCTGTGTGATACTGTACCTCCAAGGTTTCAATAATTCAGTACTTAGACACTCAGAAGTCTTATTTATAGAGCAGGAGTCTTCTTGAAAGTCCCAGAATGTGCTTAAATGAACGTAAGAAGTCACAACAGACTAAGACTAGTGCTTAATATCTTGTTATTTATGTGTTCTTCTAAAAGCTGCAGAGAACTAGGGAGAAGTGAAGCAGATGAATGAAGATGGAAAAAAATAAAAGTTAACTTAGGGCAGATAAAAGCTGGTAAAAGGAGGAGGGTGGTTGGAGATGCAAATAAATAAATAAATTCTCCCCATCTGTTTCTAGCACTTAATCTTTGTGTAATAACTGGAAAGGCAATGCCTTTTATGCTGAGTCTGGCTGAAAAAAGGGACATGAAAAACAGCACACATCAGTTGTGCTTTTCTTGAACTTAAAACAGGATTATGTGTGTACTGTAGAAATATGCATGAATTTTTATGTAGTCATTAACCTGTCTTTAGCATAGCAATGATATAACAGCTACCACTTTAGTCACATTTCAATAAAATCACTTTTGCATACGAAATTATTGCATGTATGTAGAATTACCATGAACGTGCAGTTCAGTTGTATTGGTGAATGCTCTCTGTGGAGTCCCCAGGGTGGGAGTTGTCTTCAACAGGGACACAGTTATTTTTGCGTCATAAAAATATCACTAAAACCGATCCTTGATCTAGAATATAAGAACTAGCTTTTAAGTGCACTCACATAAATACCTAGAAAATTCAAAATTTTGTATTTGAAACTGCAAAGAAACCCTGTCTACGTTTTTTCTGGATTGCCAGTGTATTTCTTGATGTCTATAGCTGTGACAAATATCCCTCTGTGCTTCTTTTGCTGGCTTCAGAATTCCAAAGCAGAGACAGTAATAAGCAGAACTTTAAAAAGTGAATTTTAGCAATCCTTTATGTGTGTACAGTCATGTGTGTATTATACCTATCACACTGCATTCTGAAACTTATGTTTTGTAAACCCTTGGGTAAGTTTGACTGTTAAGAGCAATTCTGTCAGACCCAAGAGAAAAAAAAAAAGCCATGAAGTTTAACTGTGAGAAATATTATTTTTTCACCTCGAACTGAATGTACAGAAATTGCCTGAAGACCATGATCCTCTTCTTCCAAGTGGTTGGAACATGCATTTTGGCCTCTACAATCTGTCACTTATTTATGTTTGGGTTGGGTTTTGTTTTTTTTTTTAATTTCAGATAGGCTCTTCCTGAATGTCTGTGTTTACACTGTCAGATTTGAAACTGGTGCTGTGAAGTTGGATTTATAAGACACAGGGGGTTTTGTATGTCTGATGACTTCTTCTTTGACTTGCTTGCTCACTTACTATACTTTTGCAGGAAAGGGAAGGAAAGGGAAGGAAAGGGAAGGGAAGGAAAGGGAAGGAAAGGGAAGGAAAGGGAAGGAAAGGGAAGGAAAGGGAAGGGAAGGAAAGGAAAGGGAAGGAAAGGGAAGGGGAAGGGGAATGTTGAGGCATTTTTGTTTCCCTTCCCAAAGGGACACTGCCTCTCTTCAGCACTTGGCAAAATGATTCAAGGTGGTTTTTGTATTAAACCCACCAAGCCCTTTCTGATTCTCCACAGAGTCAGAAATGTTAAATGTCCTTTCTGATCACTCCTTGTTCAGCACTAGGACTTTTTGATGTGATACCATTCTTTGCAGGTTGCACTGGTATTACAGCAGAAGCATATGGTATTTTGTGATGCTGTTATAATGAATATCACGGAAATAACAAAGATTTGAGATTTCCTGTAAAGGATAAATGTCACACAGACTATTGGAAACCTGTAACTCCACAACAAGTAGCGATTAAGTAACGCTGTATCACAGTGGGATTCCTATTGAACTGTTTATTATACATGCAAAAAGGTGAAGCAAAATGCTTGGGTTAATGTTATTGCAGTCAATTATCAACAAATTAATAATGATTAGCCAAATTTTAGAATAACACTGTGATGAGATACTTACTCTGGTTTATTAAACTGCAAGAATATCACCAGAGGAAAGATTTTAACACATATCTTCTTTGCCATTATGAGATAACATGCATACTTTTCTATGAAAATATCTTCAAGATAGTAATGTTTCCATTTCAATAGTACAAATCTATTAGTGATTTATATTTATTCCCATGTAGAAGAATTGATAGAATGTCTAAAAGCTGTCAAGGTAGTATCAACTGATTTGCAGGAGAAAAAAACTGGAACTTGATTTTGATCCTCATAGTCTTAGAATGTGACTTAACAGTAAGAAACATCTACTTAGAGAATTCACTGGAAGTTACAGAAGTAGAACTAAATCTTTCATATGCTGTTTCTGAAGTGTAATTGAGCATACAAATATGAAGGTGGATATAAATGCAGGCTCTTTCAATAAAGAAAGCTTTCTCATGAAAATAGTAGATTTGAGAATTGCTATAGCAACAGTGCTGTTTCAGAAAGGGAGTAACACTATATTTTCACTATTATAGTTCCATTTCAATACAATTTTCTTACATTTATGCATTTCCTGGATTTTGTAATGTTAAGGAAGTGTCATACACGTGTGCTGGCTGTGGAGTCTCTGAAGGAAAATATTTAGCTAAAAAGAATTGATGTGAAAAGCCATAAAATGGCAACTCTAGCATTTCAGAGGCAGCATGTATCAGAATAGAAAGCAGTGGGGATGCAGCAGAGAAAAATCAGAGTGAGATTTTTAGTGTAAGTATGTACCCTATTTATCTGATTTAAAATTACTTAATACAGTTAGCCTGCAGGGTTACACCTTTTTGGATTTGTTGGAGACAAAAGAAAATCACTTTTGGCAATTAGCAATACTTTTGAGTTTGAAGAGGGAAAAAAAAGACAAGATTTTGCCATTTAATAATCTAATTTATTTAGCACTTAAAACATTAACCCTTAATTTCTTTTGAGAATATTCTTTACGTAAGCTATTTTGGTTTGTGTGTCTTAGATGGCATAAATAAATGAGTTTTCTTTTAACATTTGGGAAATGTACACTTTACTTTTGTTCCCAAGAAATATTTTCCAAATATATTCTCCCCAATTCTGCCCTCAGTCATGTGTATGTATATACATATATACATATATATATATGTATGTATGTATATACATATATACATATGTGTGTGTGTGTGTGTATATATATATGTATAAAATTAACTGGTGTATCCTACTTGCTCTAGTTACATTTTTAAGTTTAAAAGACCATCCCTTCTGGTGCCCCATAGACTGGCTCAAGTGGCTCAGAGACACTTGTAAAAAAGAAAGATATGTCTGATTTTTAGTACATTCTATATTTGCAGTTGTCTAATCTGTAATTTGTATCTCTTCTGTTAAGTAAGTAGATGTTTCACTTTTTATCTTTCTTACAGGTTTTAGTTTGGTGGTTNAATAGTCTAATTTATTTAGCACTTAAAACATTAACCCTTAATTTCTTTTGAGAATATTCTTTAGGTAAGTTATTTTGGTTTGTGTGTCTTGGATGGTATAAAAAAATGAGTTTTCTTTTAACATTTGGGAAATGTACATGTTACGTTTGTTGCCAAGAAATATTTTCCGAATACATTCTCAGGACTGATTTCATTTTCTTACTTAGA
>VWZD01004979.1:179043-194012 GCA_013396695.1 Sakesphorus luctuosus | reverse complement strand
GACCATCCCCTTCTGGTGCCCCATAGACTGGCTCAAGTGGCTCAGAAAGAGACACTTGTAAAAAAGAAAGATATGTCTGATTTTTAGTACATTCTGTATTTGCAGTTCTCTAATCTGTAATTTGTATTTCTTCTGTTAAGTAAGTAGATGTTTCACTTTTTATCTTTCTTACAGGTTTTAGTTTGGTGGTTTTGCTCCACTTCTTCTGTAGTTCTGGATATGGAAAAAGCAAGTTGTAGTTTTGTCCATTTCCTACAGTTGTGGCGTTTCTGGTACTAGAAAAAGTTATCTGCCTTTTCAAAAAATCTGATTTCCATAAGACAAAATGAATCTCTGACCTGAAGTTACAGAGTTACAAAATTATAAAATAACAACTTTAATGTTCTATTATAGACCACCAATATTGAAGTAGCAAAGATAGAATAACCTGGAAAGACAGTTGACTTTTTTCATCTTTTTTATAAAGTACATACAAAGGGAAGTTCCACAATGAGAAACATTTTTTTATTTATCCTAAAGAACAATCAGAACCTCCTCTTTTGTGCAGTGAGAGTTCTTGTTTCTTAGCCACAAAAACAGAGGCCTTCTTTCAAAGTCTGTTTTCTGAGATGTGGTAGACCTTAGCTGCTTGCTAGTGCAGGTTGTTCATTCAGTATTCGGTGTTCTTTTTTCTAAAGACTGTGGCCTTCAGGTTCCTGCATTTCTGACTTAGTATTCCATGTCCACGTGTCATACAGCATGTTTACTTCCTTGTCCTGAGCTCAAGTTAGCTTGAGTTAGGTTTGTGATCAAAAGCCAACTGGTTTTTGGGCGAATGAAAATAAGCCATTTCTGGCCTATGTAAACTGTCTGTTTCCCACAACTGATGCAATTACATTAAGGCAAACTGAGAGGCAGAAAAGAAACCATTTACTTATTTGACAGTGTATGTATATTTTCAGTGAGGACACCTCATGATTTCAAAGTAAAAGGGGCACAAACAATGTCTTATCAAACCAGAACCTCTTAAGTGTAACACCAGACCGAAATAAATTCAACCCTGAATATGAAAAAGCATCCTGTTTCCTTTTAAAAGAAAATTCATTGACTACATACCCAAGCATGAATGCACAGGCTTGTGAATGTGCTCACACTAAGAATGTAATAAAAGAAAATGAAAAGAAATTAAGGAGATTTGAAAAATCATTTTGAAAGGTGCTATCATAAAACTTGTTCATTCCCCCTGCGTCACATGCGAGGGTAGAAGTAAGACTATTTTATTATTTGTTTGCTGTGCTCCTGGTTTCATTATCCTCCTCCTAACTTTGCATAAAACAGCACCCTTACAGATGTTATGGAGCTGCAGATGTGTCTAATTAATAATAAAACACAGCACCAGCCTAATAGCAGACTTTCTGTGCCATCAGTTAGAGGATCCTGGCAAAGTTTGTGCGCTCTGGGCAGTTGTTACAGCAGGTGCCGAGTGTCAGGCACTGACATGCCTCTGTGGCTCTGATGGCATTTGGAGAGGGCCACATTGTTTCAACCTGTGTACAGGAATCAAGTCCACTGACACGTCTGCCCAGTTGCTGCTCCTCTGAGAGACAAGGCTGTTGCTGAGTTGTTTGCTCAGTTGACCCAAGGCTACTTGGGTCACTCCTGCTTTCTGAGTGGCTTTTAAAGTCTTGTTTGGTTATATCTGTAGGTGATAAACCATGTGCTTTGCCATCTGTTGCTTGTGTGCCAGGTGCTTATTTTAGGGAAATATACTGAGCATCTTGAATAAAAGCACTTCTATTAAAACTCACAGTATATTCCTGTTTTCCAAGCACATCTTGGTAGGTAGAGCTAAGCTAAGTTTTAGTCCTTTTGAAATTATTGTGATTACACCAGTCTTGGTGGTCCGGGAAAAAGCAAACATTAGCAGATGGATTTTAAATGAAAATTTCATTTCAGTGAGCATCAGTCTTTACTGTCTTTGTCTAGAGTCAGAGCAAGTATCAGATAGAACTCTAAAAATTACTCTAAAATATCTAAAATATACCTTAAGGCTTTGGTTTGGGGTTTTTTTTCCACTTTTCATCTGGAAGGACAGCTAGTGAACTATAGAAAGCATCTCATTGTCATCAGCTGGAAGCTGAATTTTGTCATTAAAGATGCTAACTTTGGAAAAGCATTGTAGAGACTTTCCATATAAATTTGATTTCATAAGTTTCTGAAGATTAAACAGACAGTACAGAATCTTAGACTAGACAATTAAAAAAAAAAAGAGAGAGGTTTGTTATCGCCTCTGCTTTTTCATATGTTACAATGCAGTGGTTAGCAAATGGTGATGGGGGAGAAGAAAATTCAACCAGCTCCCATCCTTTCCCAGTCCTGAAAGGATATACATTTCGTGAAGTTGGGCCTCGAGATTTGGCAAAAAACCCAGAACTTCCAATTCACAAAGAAAAGTTTCAATTTGATATTAGGCCAAATCAGACCCAAATGAAAAATACTCTAAATTACCTTGAAATTAGGTGTGCTCTGGAGCTTAACAATTTCTCTACTCACTTCCAAAAACTGTAGTAGTCACCAGGAACATCACCAGGAATAGAAACCACAAATGCCAGAACTTTCAATTCTAGAAGAAAGCCACAAACATTCAGCTGTATCTTTTATCTCCCTTACATTGAGGGGACCTGGGAGGGGCAGACACTGAGGAAGGGAGGTCCTGGTGGAGCTGCAGCTCCGAGAAGCAGAGGGTTTGTGTTTGTGTGCTAAAAACCTGGGCAGGGCTTCAGCAAAACCTTATCTTGAAACTGGCAACAGGTCACTGAGCCCGAGGCATTTCTAGAAAGGCATTTCTGGCAGCATGAATGGTGAATGCCCTGACTACAGAAGATTCTGTGATCAGAAAACATACTGTTTAGTTTTGTAAGCAGGCTGTCTGGTCTTCTCTTTCATTTGAATGTGACAAGTAAAACTGCCTCCATTAATCAAATACATTTCTTAATCAGATAAGTGTATATATTCTGGCATCTCGATTCAATAGGAATGATGGAATGCTTGCAGACTGATGGCAAATAAAACAGATTTGAGCATTACATTAGTGTTGTCTCCATGGATTCCAGGCTGGACAGGCTGCACAAGAACTGGGATTTCACAGACACTCTAGAAACTTAAAGAAATATCTCTTTTACCATCTGTTCCCAGACTGCTGATGCTAAAGTGGGGAGTGCTACTATCACTCCTGATGTTAGATTTTAAAAGGTTGTGAGTACATGGCACCTTTTAACCTGACCTTTTAGAGATTTCATAATGTAAAGCCAGCGACTCTATATTGCAGCATGCTGCTTCTGTTCATTGTGAAATGGTTTTTTTTCCTCAGTCTTTGTTGGAAGTGGTATCTAAGCTACATTTCTACTCTTTGTTGCCCTTCTCCTTTTTGTTGTTTCTTATGCAGCAACTGCACTACAATACTCCTCTAACCAGAATAAGGATTTTACATACGTTAAAAGTCTTAAAAAATTATCATTTTTTAAACATGAAATAAGGGGAAAGAATAAAACAAAAATAGTAGAGTTTGTTTAGCTACTGACTTAATTCTACCTGTTTCTTCTCTAGTTCTATGTGTAAGAAACAGTTAAATGCAGTAGATTGAAGTATGGAACATATGGAGGTTATATTTCTTTTTTATATATACATGAAATAGTTGAATTAAGTTTGTTTCAAAGTTTTCTCATTACATGCTGCATCATCAAAAGAAAGCCCTTAAAATGTATACTCTTGTGATCTAAAGTTGCCTTGCTTCCCTAAATATGCCAGCATGTGCAAGATATGCTTTGAAATTAATAATATTGAAAAACAACTCAGCAGTTGTATTTGCCTTATTTAATTCCTGCTGAGATGATTATGCTTCTATTAACTGTGCAATTATATTGCACAGCTCACTTGAAATATCTCAAGCTGTAGCTTTTTTGATTCTGACTATTTTAACACTTCACAGAAAGCTTCACAGGTTGAACCACTGTGGGTAGATTTTACCAAACAATTCGTATTTCTGACTTTGAATTACGTTGGCTGAGTTCTGTCTTATTTACTTTTAATAAGTGTCATTTTTAAATGTCATATTTTTGCATGTGAAGAAATGCCTGTAGGCAAATATAACACTGTGAGGTTTAGATACATGGAAATAGCCATGTGATAATTTAAGATTTTTATTAATTTCTATATGAAGATGTGTTTTGAACAAATATTCCAAGTTTATGTGTCTTTATGTTTGGTTCTATTAAAAAAGTTGTATGTAGATGTGAGAGTCAAGAAGAGTTGATATTGGAGAAACACATGAACAGAAGTGGAGGCTGGAAAACCTCTTTAGGAGTCTCATTCAGAGCAGGGATAACTAGTGGAAATTCAGTCTTGAAATGCAACCTTGCAGTTGTGCAACTAGTCTCCATTGATTAAATTTCAAAGTTCCAAATTAGTTGGATATTGGTTTGGGATCTGTGTGAATTTTAATTTAGATGAATAGTCCACATGGAGCAATAGTGGTTTGGAGGATGACAGGCAATTTGTGTCATAGTAAAGTCTGTTAGTAACACATAAACATTACATCTCTTAACAAAATACCATTGTGCTTCTGGGGGGTTTTGGTGGTTGTTGTTTTGGTCTTTGTTCCACTAGTTTCTGTCTTTTTGTTTATTTTATTCAATACTGGACAAAAATGTGAGTCCAAACAAGAGAAATAAGTATTTAAATCTCTGAGAGATATAATCTGTATAAATTCTTTAGGATAGATATCCAAAATATTATTGCTATGAAACACCATCTGTAAGATGCAGTCAGAATGGCTTTAAAAAGTCAGTATGGAAACATTTTACTGCTCTATGACACAAGTGGCTAAGTTTCCAGTTTCTGAACTTTTTATAGTGACAAAAATTTTGATGAAGACATTTGTTTACTCCATGTTATGTAATCACAAGATCTTAGAAATGATACCCAAACAGAATCAATTTATATATAAATGTTCTAAAGGCATATTTTTAACATACTGTCAGAAATAGTCTGTTCTGATTGGATTTAACTATCTGAAGCTTATGCCCTTTTTATTTGTGAACAGTATGTACTTTTGAAAACATCCAATGTATTTCCCCTTGCATTTTGAATGTGTCTGTAAATTGTGTGTGGTAAACTACCAGAAGTTTTGAGAAATGCTTTAAGCAAATAGTGCCATAAGAATAAGACTATTACCTCAAGTAGAGGATTTCTAGTTTGCAGTTCACAAGCATTTTCAGAAATCTTTGGACCTTTCACACATGAACAGAGTGGTCACAGTAGCTTATACAGCACAAATCCCACATTTCTGAGCTGCATCACACATACTGTGCATACACTCTGAGGCTGCACAGCACATGAGCAGAGGTTATTTGGGATTTCTCTCTGTGCTACCCTTGATAAAAGCACTTAGACAAGCAAACTGCACTGCATACTATGTAGAGGGTGACATTGCATACTTAATCAAGACTAGGGTGATATAACCATGCAAATTGTGGGCAAGAAAAGTGATATTCTCACACTTACAGGTACAGATTTCACAATAGATGGACTAAGCCAACATATCAACACACTTTGAACAATGTTTCCTTGAGGAAAGGAAGTTTCTGTAAGCTTCAGGCTTAAAGTTTTCAGTTGAATCTCAGGGGCATAAAAAAGATCAGAGGCTTATTTTAAAGAAAGAATACTTCAAATGGAAAGGTGTCTGTGACACAGTCAGGAGCAAAATATGCACAAATTTCTGCCAGGAGTGATGGCTTTGGTGAGAACATGAAGCCAATTGCATAGATTTTTTTTATATTTTTTTTTAATTTATTTTTTTTGCAAACCCATAAAAAATGCTCTCTTGTGTTCTCTGTCCTTCCCTGTTGACTGAGACTAGGGGACCTTTTGGTTGGTTGGGTTATTTTAAAGAGAGTGTAATGCATGTGCACTGGGACACTTGTGGATTCTTGGTTTGACAGCCACTTTCAGGACATAAAGGAACTGCTACCATTGGAAGGGTTCTTGGGGGCACTGTGATGGTTGAGGGCTTCACTGAACCACCCCCAGGTATATGTGGCTGAATAGTAAAAGCCCTCATGTGGGCTTTGAAGCACCTCAAATGTCAGAGGAAGTTTCCATTTGGAATATTTGAGAGAGGATGGACTTTTGAACTATATCCATCTGCAAATGTGTTAAGGCCATTTAAAGATGTGTGGAAGTCAAGGGATGAATCTAATCAAACTCAGCCCTATTCTGAGGCTGGGACTGGGGGGAGTTGTGACAGTAGGCATTGCTTCCAGATGTCGGAAGATTTTACTGCTCCATGACATAAGTGGCTAAAGGAATAAACATTTGGAATTTGATATTCATATACATCATTTATATATGATGATTTTTCACTGTTAAGGAAGTTTTGGCAAAAAAAACTCTAAAAATTTGTCTAAGAGGTGACTAATGAAAGTAAGATATGATGAAAAAGGAGGGAAGGGAAAGCCGAAGCTGATGTGAGTAGTTGTCAGTGTTGAGTCTTGATATAGTAAATTGAGGACACTGAATCTGTGGCTGATATATCTTAATAATCATCAGCACTAGGAATAATGGGAGAGTACTTTGACACATTGCAGTTAGAAGAATAAAGTAAAAAATACCAAATTATGCTTTTGCAGTGTGTCATGCTTTTTAATTAGTGAAATTATGAACTTACCAGAGGAAGAAAGTAAATAAGATTTTTCATGATGCTATGTGTGGGTGAGTTTATTGATAAATCTTTTAGCAGTGTACCTACTTGCTTCCAACAGGCAATTTTGAAGTTGCTGGAGTATAACCTCTTGCTGATGGTGAAAAGGAATTCTAATTTAAGGAAACACTTTGCAAATCAGTTAAAAATTAACCTGTTCTTAAACATTTGTTAAGAAAGTAAATTTTATGGTCAAGATTAGGTCCAGGATAGTTGGCTGAATTTTATTTGATAATAGTTAAAATATTTGAAAAAGTTTCATATTGTGAAAAAAAATTTCAATAGGAACATAGACAACGCAAATTAAGAAAACTGAACAAGCCAAAACCCTGTCATATAATTCAGGAATATATCACATTATACAGTTATAAAGTAGAAAGCTTTCTGCTCCCAGCTGTTCAGGGCTTTCTTCAATTTATGTCCATACACATGTATTTTAAAAAGTGTACTTCCTGCAAGTTAATGTTCTTGTAACTGTTTTATTTATCTGTCAGCTATGATGTATGAAGCTATATGGATTTTTCTGTTTTGTATGAGTAAATAAATATTCCAAATGGTCTTCAGGACAGATTGCTAAGATTCAACATCAACACTAAATGTTCTTTTGAACATTTTAATCAAGTTTGAAATAAATCTTGCATTTCCAATAAGTTGCCAAATACTAAAGGGAAGGACAAGTCCAAAAGCAAATCTCAGATTAAAATTGTTTCTGAAGCCAATACATGTTAGTAATTAAAAAAGACATTTGGTTGCCTTTTTATTTTTTTTTTTTAAGCTTTAGGATCCACTCCTGCAGTGCAGAGATGGAAGTCCATCATGCTATCTCTTTTGTCATCAGTACTTTTACATACACTTGCAGACACAGCCTTAACTCTTGGAGGCTGTTGGAAGAGCCTATAAGACTGTAGGGTCTAAGATCTACAAAGATGAAGTGTCTTGTAATGAACAATTTCTTTATATCCTTGTCCTATAAAGCCAAGCTTGCTTTAGACAATGAAGTGAGCTAAATGATTTATGTGCTGACCTCCATTTATTATCCACAACTACATTTTTGGAGGGTTAGATGCATTTAGTCTTTTTTACTTTGAGAGCAGTTCCTCTTCACCACAGACAGAAAAACCTCAATTTGATAACAAATGTAGTTTCTTGTAACTCATTCTCTCTTGAACCATCCTGAATAAAATATGTGGAATTAATTTTCTGTTTTCCTAATTATTTTTCTATCCCATCCCCAAAGAGATGCAAAGAAAAATTATTTTCTGCTGTGTTACTTAAGTAAGTGTGTAACTGCTATTGAACAGTAGCAAACAAAGTGATCTGAGCAAGTGTGTTTAGAAAAGCAGGATTAATAGTGGTAGGCTTTTAAAAGATCAGAACTTGACAAGACAAAATTGGTTATTTGACAGTTACAGAATTGGCAATTAAAAAGAACACAGTAAGTATCCCATTTCTGAAGACAGGAACATGCACTGCTGTTTGATTAAAAGCAGCTTGTAGACTTCATATGTCACTCAGTCTTTGCCTCCTTGTATAGAAGGGTCCAAAGAGAAATAGTTGTCCACTGAAGTTTGAAGGGTGAAGCAAGAACATGGAAAGAAAACAGTTTACAGTGAAGCAAGAGGTCAATAGAAGTCAAATGGTTGTATCATGGAAAAAAACCCAAACAAACAAACAAAAAAAAACAGGGAAAAAATTGCGAGATAAGGTCTCACCAAGCAGTAAATAAACCTTGTTTCTATAAAGGTGATGACTGCTAATAACATAGAATTATTCTAGTGGTTTTATGCTGTTATGTGGCAACACAAGCTTTATGTAGTTTGCTGTTTGCCTTTCCCTCTCTTTCTCTCTTGTCAAGTTTTGTTGGTGTGCTGAGCTGTAAATTATATTGTCCAAAGGAGTCCATTTGGATGTTTCAGTGTTATCTGACTGATGTAACATCTTAAATAATGTTCATTTTCTGTTTTTATAAATCCTGGAAAACATTATTCATGACTAGTGGATGCAGCGAGCTCAACATGGTGGGGTCTCAATCATTAAATATTTTAATTTCAGATCTCTGTTACAGAGACTTTTAACTTCCATGAAAATTTACGTACGAGGACTCATTTTCACACTTATTCAATCACAGGTGGGAGAAGTCTCACTTGTGAAACAAATCACTCTGTCTCTTGCTGTTTATTTGGATCATATAGAAAGAAAATTTGTAAAAGTTAAACAGTTCTAAAGCATAATTCTGATTATGTTTTTGTCACTGATTATTGTGAAAGAAAATGTGAACTGTATTGCATCTCCAAGTCATTCATAGGATGTTCCTATCTCAATCTGGGTGGGAGTTTCAAGTGTAACTTCAAGTGAAACTTGGAGAAAAACAGTTTCCAGGTCTGAAGTGCCCCAAATGAGTCAGTTAAAAAGAACTGAATGTTACACAGTAATTGACCTTTCTCCTTTTTGTGTTGCATTTTGTGTTGGTTATTTTTTTTTCTATAACCTAACAATAAGTAATAACTTCAGATAACTTCATTTAAGTGTCAGCTTGTAAAGAAAAAATAGTAGTAATTTCAATTACCTTTTTTTAGACAGAGCTGCATGAATGTAAGATTTTTACATAGCATATTACTGACTTGACTTGCTAGCTGTCAGGATGCTTTCAAGGTTTCAGGAAGAAACTAAAAATAAAATACCTTAAGTTAGTCAAAATGAATTCCAAGAATCTAGCGTTTTCATGAAACAAAGTTGCTGGGCTTTTACCACTCTGCCAGAAATGGTTCTAATACTGTAGCTGCAGCATTCTGATTACTATATATATCTTTACATGACTTTTAGAGAATGCAGTCACATAAAAATGTTGACATTAATTTTAAATCCTTCAAAAAAAAAAAAAAGGTTTTCAGCCTAACTATACTCTTTAAATAAAGACAACATGCCAAGTCTGGTTACATAGAACAATATATGTACAGTAGGATAAAGTTTTTATTGTCCCTATTGTGACAGGACTCACCATGGAATTTATAGACATCTATTTTCTGTTTGAAAGGAATTGGACCCAAGACTTTCCTGGGTTATCCAAGGATGAAAGAGATCTCCTTGGTTTAAACTGGCATTGCCCTGCAGGAAACTGAAGGACGACCTGCACAGGTCCTGATGGTGTTCTGCTATAAAAAGCAGCCTACAGCTGTCACAGCCAAGGAGAGCTCAAGTTTGGAGTTACTGCAAAGACAGAATAAGGCATATTGCAATAGACAGACAGAGTACTGCATCTCTTCTAAAGCAAGCCTTTTGTGTGGACATGAGGGACTAGTATGAACAGCAGGGGAAAGTTGGTGCATCCAGTTTCACAGTTCCTTCAGGGAACTCTCTTTTTGCTACAGGAGTTTGGCTTGACTGTTCTGTGCCCATCAAACATTTTCCTTCCTCCTCTTGTATCCTTTTGTGCAGACTCTTAATCCTTCTGATTTGATGGTTTTCACAACAGGGATTAAAGCAGCACTGATTGATAGAAAGTTAATCCAGGGCAATAGTTACTTTTCTATCCCTGAATTTGGGATGCTGTCTTGAGGTCTTAGGGATCACCTGCTGTTGTTAGTAAATCAGTGCAGGCTGTACTTCAAAGCTCACATCCCATCTGCATAGAGCTTGGTGTTGTGCTGAGCAGACTGTGTGTGTCTGACTCTTGGAATTAACTGTGACAGCAAGATCATTTCAGCAGATGGCTGCTGTGGCATCTGTGTAGGTATATTTGAAGGATGATGGTGATATTCTATTTCCTGATGATCATATCTTTGCTTATGGGATAGAGTTTTCTTTTACTTGTTTTGTAGGGGGGGGGGGGGGGGGGGGGGGGAAGGGGGANGGGGGGGCGGGTAAATCAAATATGCAAATATAGAAATTGTAAAGTCATTACTTGTTCTGTGAGGTTTTTTCTTTTTCCATTTGCTTTAATCTAAGATAAATTCTGCATGCCAAGCATGTCCTTTGGCAAGTAAATGAATGTAAAAAAGAGGAAATGTAAAAGATTTGCCATATTTCCTTTTACATCAGCTTCTGAAATTTCCTCCTGCAGACTATTTTATTTCATTTTGTTTCTTATAAGGCTGCATCCCCTTGAGATGTTTAAGCAGCAACTCATGTCTGTCCTCACTTGTGTGTGCCCTTGGCAGACAGAAGCGATTGCTGAGTAACAGGCAACAGAACTCTGAGCGTCACTGTTTGGTTTTGGGGGCTTTCAGCAAGATTGCAAAGGGAACACAAAGCTCCACTGGGAAACTGAGCATCAGTGTGTTTCATTTAGTCATACAGTTGGATTATGAAGCACTATATAGGAAAGGGTATTTATTGCAGAAAACTCACTGATGCAGAAACAAAATTCGGAATTTTCTCCATTACCAAGTCAAATGTGTAGAAGCTATTTGAAGACTACAAACAAATTCTCAGATTTTGAATTCTAGATCAACTCCTTTTTTTCTTCTTTTTTTTTTTTCATTGGGTTGGTCAGTCATGAAGTTTTCTCACATTTAGGAGAGGAAAGTAATCTATTCACTGCTGTACACTAGTGTTAATCACGTGAATGTCAGTTTAACCTAATAGGCATTTCAGACAAAAACAGTGTATTTGAAAGGAAGTTTCAGTCTGGATGAGACCTAGCACTGAATGAGTGCATGATGCAGTGAGTATTTATTGAATAATGGCATTAATCTGTCAGAGTTATAAATAGATTTTTGTCATGAAAATGATTTCTACCAAAATTGATTATCTAGTAAATATACGTAGATAGAAAACAGTAAGTAAGTGGCACTACACTGAATAGTGTAAAAATGGTTATTTGCCTGAGTGCCTTGAAGGATATTCCACTTACCTTGTTTCAACCAAAGGTTGCCTCATTTCATCCTTTAAATCTCTAGGATTGCTTCTGGTCATTTCATTGGGGTAAAACATCCTAAAACTTCAAGAACTACTTTTGGGATATAAGTAATATATTTACCTAGTCTCTCTGACTCTTCCCTCACCTATATTCCTATGATCAGGATGTCATGTGCAGATATTACATATAATCATTACAGGAATTTTTTTTTACATTACTTCAAGTAATGATAGGTATCTTTTTTTTCAAAGATGCAAAATACATTATATATCTTTTCTTTTTGTGCTTAGTTTCTGGGTTTAGACGCCATACACAGTTCTTTTTAATTCTCTGATGAAAGCAGTAGTGATACTTCAAAGAGGATTATAGGAAAAAAAGATGCATAATTTCCATAGGGAAAATGTTACTTCTGGATTTGTTTCTGTGAGCAAACCGTACTCCCTGGCACAAAGGTGGAAACTCTCCTTCAGTGATCACTCATACATTACACAGTAACCCAAATACTCCCATTATCTTCATTTTCATGCATTATTCTTCATTCATTTTATATACAAAGCTTTTTTGAATCAGTGATTATTAAAATTTGCAGAGATTTCTACAAATCAGAACATGACATACTGCACTTGACAACTTTATGAAAACAGTAATTGGTCTGGATGTTGTAAAAAACATAAATATTCACTAAGAAGGTTTAACATGTGTTGTCAAAAATGTCTCTTCTGTAGAAGTCATGAGGTATTTGTATGCCAGTTGTTGCAGCAAGGATGTAAAGAGGCCACAAGCTCTGCTGAGGACTGCACGGTGCTGGTGTTGATCTGCAAGAGGATGGGGCTGCCACACCAGCTGAAAGAACTGTCCTCTGCACATCAGAGTCTTTGTCTCAGAAAGATGTCCTGAGAGAAGCACATTTTTTGTGCTTGGTTTGTCTCCTAGGCCAGGAGACATTGGTGTCCTTACCTGTGGTTGTAGAAGTTTGCAGCAGGAGGTGAACAGCCTGTGTACCATCCAGGGAAGGTATGCAGGACATCAGCAGGGTCTTCACAGAGAGATGTAAAAGGCAATGAGAGAGGCTTTTGTAAGTGCATCAGCAGCAAAGGAAAAGCTAAAGAAAATATGGGCCAACTGCTTGGGGCAGAGGGAAACCTGATAACCAAGGGCACACAAATGTTTGAGGTACTTTACACCTTTCTTATATCATTTTTCACTAGCAACGTCTGATTTTTGGACTCAGTCCTCAGGCCTAACTACTAACAGAGAGGGACCTACTAAGAGAAAATGAAACATTACTCATTATAGAAGCAGATCAAGTTAGGGAGCATTAACTCAGGCAGCAGTACAGTCCGGGGCCAACTGGCTAGAAAACAGCTTTGCAGAAAATTACATGAAGGACCTTGTCAACCATAAGTTGAAAATGAACCAGCAAGGTGCCTTTGCAGGGAAATTAAAAGTAAAAAAGGGGGGAAGAGCTGCCTCCTGTACCCTGTTAGCAGGGATGTAGCCAGCTGGTCCAGAAAAGTGATTTTTCCTCTCCATTCTTCTTCTGGATTGCTGCATCCAGTTTTGGGCTCCTCAATACAAGAAAGATGTGGACACACTAGAGGGAGTCCAGTACATGATCAACAAGGTACTTAGGGGATGTACAGTTGGTATTCTTAGAGCTGAACTTAGTCTCAGGTGGAGATGGCTAATAAATACTATATTTTTTTATTTTATGTATATTTTTATACTATATTAGATATTTATGTAGAAAAAGATTAAGAATCCTAGACATATTCTTTATATAAAGAGTAGAAATAGTGGGCACAATCGCCAAGGAATACAAGCAATTTTTTTTTCTTGAAAGTTATCAGTTTCTATGGATTATTACTGATTCCTTCTCTGAGCTTGATACAGATAGATGTGAGAACTAATAGATGTGTATATTCTGTTTATGTGCCAGGGTTTGGTAGCAGGGGTTACTGGGCGGCTTCTGTGAGAGTTGTTTTAGACTGGACATAAGGATGATTTTTTATTTTTACAATGAGGGTGGTAAAACACTGGAACAGGTTGCTCAGAGAGTTTTTGGATGCCTCATCCCTGGAAACATTCAGGGTCAGACTTGGCAGGTCTCTGAGCCGCTGGATCTAGTTGGAGATACTCGTGGTCGTTGCTCAGGATTTGGACTAGATGGTCTTTAAAGGTCCCTTGCAACCCAAGCCATTCTATGATTCTATGAGGGAATGAAAGGAAGAAGGTTTAAGAGCTGCTTTTATTTCTCATTAACCTGATCTGATTTGATTGATAATAATTTAAACTAATTTCCCCTAGTGGAGACTGTTCTGCCTGTGATGGCAGCTGGTGAGTGATCTCTCCCTGTCCTGATCTTCACCCATGAGCATTGCAGCCAGAGTCTGTGAATCAGAAGAGAATCTGGGAGGACCATTTCCAGATGGCAGCAGTCCTGTTTAAATTCAACTTACTCTGTTTCTCCTACACACTGTGAGCAGGGTTCATACACAAGCAGCCATCGTCAGTACCTTTGGGAATGTTATATGAATGTCATTCAGAAACCTCTCGTATATACAGTTCCTGCAAAAGCTGCTGTGGGAGTAAAACAATTATGGCAAGCCAGGTTTCCATAATAATTGCTTGTTACATTAGTTTTTTTCATTAAAATATTACTTCATCTCTTAATTAGTAGTTAGCATTTATTTTGAGCAATAAACTGATAGCCAGATCCTTTTTCTTGCAATCTAATACGTTGCTTTTGTCAGTGTCTTTTCCAAGATTGCCTGTTGTACTGCGCAGTGTTCCTCAGCACCTGACTTTTTCAACTTTGGGTGATATAACTAATGTCTCTGGACTGTATGTTTGAACAAAGTTTCCTAAGATATTTAAGCCCAGTTTTTGAGTGCATTCATAAGTTTTATGAATCTGTGGTACCTTGGCTTATTTTATTAACTGTTTTCTGAAGAATCATATCTCATCCCCATGTTTGTGTCATGTTTAGTGTATGGCTGAGACCAATAACAACAACATATCAAAAACTTTTGGATATGAGAGCAACTTTGATGTGATCAGTATTGAAGTCAAGTACTTGCAGTGTCCTATGTCAGCAATTTATAAACCATTTGTTAAGTAACCTTGACTGAAGAGCTACAAAAGCAATTCCAGGGTATATGCTTGGGTCTGGATGGTATACTTTGGACTGACAGTGGAAGAGGCATATTTGATCTCTACAGAAACTTAAGTAGGAGCATATGACTTTTCTCACAGTGTTTAAGATCTGCCTGATATATTGACTTACTGACAAGAGTGTACTTTGTCTTCTGAGAATGTATCTAAGCCCTGAGTTAGTTTTTAAGTTTAGAGAGAAAGAGTCTCATTTTAGGAAGG
>VWZD01004979.1:141238-179011 GCA_013396695.1 Sakesphorus luctuosus | reverse complement strand
GGGGTGGGTGGGGAGTGTTAATTATATATATATATGTTTGTTATATTACCTCAACTATTGTTTGCCCATCAGACTCACCTCTGTTCCTTCTTTAGTGCTAAATGCATTTTAAGTTTAAAAGTGTGCATTTCACTTTTCTTTGCTTTTTGGTTTGGATTGGGGTCTTTTCTTTTGAGACAGGAAACCAAAAAATTATCAAGTACTTTTACATTTATTACTGTAATGTTATCTCCATTTGCCTCCCTGTCTATGGTCTGTCTTTTATGAATGATGTAGTCTTTATTTTAGGCAAAATTCAGGTAGACTTTAATTTTTCCTCCAATAAAGTATAAACAAGCCTTGAAAATGGTTCCAGGTGGCTGTCTTGATGTCCAGATCTTGGAGTTGACTTTCTTATCTAGACCTAGATGAAAACACTTACATGATTTCACCAATAGTGTCTGAATAAAAATTATTTCATTTTATTACAGGAATGGAGTTATTCATCTTTTACCAGAAGGAAGGGAAGATAGAAGGAACAAGTGTATTTTTTTAATTGGTGAATTTAAGGAATTCAGGGAATCTAAATTAATTTTTTTTTAAATTGACAACTGAAAAACAGGAACAGAAGTTGATTTTCACTGCGAAACAGCTTATCTCTTAAAAAATAGTTAAGAGCAAAAAACAATCTTACCTCATGTCAGAATTTGCTGCTAATCGCAATATTTTTTTCAGTGATATTTGTCACTTTAACCTGAAATTGTGTTTATTGTGGGAGTTCATACATCTTGCTTGTAAATCCAAGAAAATAACAAATAATTTTTTTCAGGATTTGAATCGTGTTCAGATACTCTTTGATACAGGCATCCTGTTCAAATTTGCTTTTGATTTCTGGCTGCAGCAAAACATGGTTAGAGTTTGCCACAGAGAGACCAATCAATATGATGGTTGAAGTTGCTATTTTGAAGGATTTTGTTGAAAAAATGTATTCTTTTTTCAGATTCTGGGCCTTTGCCAGTTATTTGCTTATTTCAAGACAGTCAACTTGCATTATTACATCATTAAAATAAATAATGCAGAACATACTTCTGGTGTGGTTCAGAGTGTTCAGAAGAACCTAAAATTACAGAAATTCTTTTTGGCTGAAAACTGATGAGAATGAGCCTTTATATCAAATTCCTCACAAACGCAGTTCTCGAATCCAGCATCACACTGAATGGTTAAACCCCTCAGTGTGCAGGGTAACAATAACAAGTTAGCAGATCAGAAGTAGTGCTATGCATTTTAATTTGCTGTTGAGTTTTGGGTGCTGATGGAAGCGCAGGACTGGTTTGAAAGTGGAAGTCCCAGTGGTGTTGTTAGTGTTGATGTGAGCAGGCAGCTGTGGATTTTTGGGTCAGAGGGTCAGAAGGGAAAGCCCACCAGGGAGCACCACGTTCCCCTCAAGGCTTTGCTGTGGGCTGGAGTTGGTGGCAGGTCCCTCCTGCAGCCATCCTGACCCGATAGCTTTTATCTCTGTATCAGCCCTTCTGGCAACAGCTGTTCAGGGCTCCCTGAGCCTCTGTGGCTCTGCCTGGTTTTGCATTTAGAGAGGGATCCATTTACACAGGGAGGTGCCTTAGATGATAGTTTTGGCCTGTTGGCTTCTCTCCAGGTGTCCAAACATGTGGGTACCCCTCATACTGAGCAGGCTTGAGGTTAAAACATTGTCAGGAAGACAAAATTGGCTTTTCACATGGCAATTTAAGACCAGATCATGTTGATTGTTAATGAGTAAACCAACCAACACTTGGTGAGTTCTGTTTTGTGGTGACGGTGACAGGACCATCTGACATCAAATGTTGCAGGGACCTTGTTAATAGTTGCCTGCTGCAGAGCAGGTTTCTCTGTGGTGACTTGTCTGACATCTCTTGCTTAAAACATAGAAAGTCAATAGATCCTGAGGCCACACTAATATAATCTGTAATCCCACTGAAAATTACGATTTGCCCTTTATGGTGCCCAAGTTTCTGCCCTCCCTGAGCTTGCCCCTCAGGACCACCCCCAGTAGGG
This sequence comes from Sakesphorus luctuosus, assembly GCA_013396695.1. NCBI lineage: Eukaryota > Metazoa > Chordata > Aves > Passeriformes > Thamnophilidae > Sakesphorus > Sakesphorus luctuosus. The sequence goes on along the minus strand of VWZD01004979.1, from coordinate 176,980 downwards.
AGGATTCAACACAAGTGTGTGCAGAAGCACTCGAGCTTTTGCCACATTGCCTCTTGCATGACACACACTGGGTCCTAATTAGCTCATCCTTGATTAAGAACAGTTAATTGCAGTGGCTCTTGCACACTGATAGAGAAGAACACCTCAAAGAGTATAAATTCCTAATTGAAATCTCATTATGTATGGAACACTGCTACCTTCTAAAAAGAATGCTAAAACCATTATAGTTATTGTTACACTTGAACAAGTTTTAATAATGTGTAATGTATGATACCTCCACTTTCTACTTTATGTTTTGTGATGTTCTCTTTCAATAAGATGTTATGTTTTTTAATTAATTGAACATCATGTCATGAAACTGATGTTTCATAATACCAATTATTTTTCTCCAGACATCAATGATGTTACCAACAATGACTTAAAATGTCAGAATTTATTTTAAAAAAGAGAAGATTGAAAAAATTATTTGTGATAGAAAGAATTACGATAATATATAGAAACAAAGTAATTTCTTTTAATTATAAACCTCCCCTTTTTATTTTAAAAGGATTTTAAAGAGGATTGTATATGTTTGTGTATTTCTGGAAGGATGAAAGTATATATGAATTCCATAGGTGCTAAAATATAAGATGCCTAACTGTTACTTTTTGGTATGTCATTTAAATATACAGTTCTGTATGTACAAATAATTTTTCCTTTATGAATAGTCATTTACAATTAACAGGTGTCAGGTATTTTTCATTGGGTTGATGAAAGAGAAAAGAACACTGTCCTTTCTGCTTCCATAAGATTTTATTTTTCTCCAGACCTAGAAACAGTTGTGCAGTTCAGCCTTTCTGGCTGCTTGTTGTAAATGGAAATCAGTATCAAGTGCTAGAATGTCAGTAGAACTAATAGAGGTAAAGGCTCTCAATTCTGTCCAGCAGGACTTTAAGACCTTGCCTGAGTAACTAAGTGGAGGTAAATGTTCCTGTAGAGAAAGGTGCTTCTTTGTGCTCCTACTGTTTGATCTCTGGAAAATGGGGACAGGAAAAATTAGACATACTCAAAGTAGATGAATAATCATTTTGCTGCGGAAAGATTGCCAAAAGATTGACAGGATGAGTGTGCTGATGGAATGAGCAGGTGTAATGGAATTAGACATTCATTGCAGTACCGGGGTCAGGACCTGCATATTTGTTGAGAGCAGCCTACCTTCTAAAATCTAGAAAACTATGTTGGTTCATAGTGGGTCTTACAGTTTTGTTTTCAGAAAATTGTGTGTACAATTCGATGCACATTTATGCTGTTTCTCTCCTACTCACCCAACCCTCAAATACAGAGTTTTCAAACGCAATAGCTAAACCCATTCTTAGACATCTCAGTAGAGGTGGCTGATTTTCTGACATGCAGAACACTTGCAACTCCTACTTCAAAAATGTGCTTTGTTTGCTTTGTTGGATTTGCTTGCCTGAAAGAGAGTACAGGCTATGTTAGTAAAATAAATATCACAGTTACATCATGCAGTAAAAGTTCTTCATTGCTGTACCTATAAGGAATTTTTCTGCCTTAATGTAACATCAAACTAACATGATATTTCATTCTATTTAGGATTTAAATCCTAGATGAAGTGCCAATAAAAATAGACAAACAGTCAAAATAACAATTTCCATTAAAGTTACAGTTATCAGAATAGTTTATATTTCTCTAATGACAAGGGTCAAAACCTAAGTGAAACTATAAATGCAGAAAGATTTGTTGCTTTAAAATTTTGTTTATTTTATTTGTTCACATTTTCATTACACCTAAATGAAAGCAATCATTCAGGGGTTTTGTCAGTCTTCAAACAAACCCACGCAAGAAATCCATAAACTTCTCCAAAACACATGTAATTATGTGATATTGAATACAAATGAATTGCTAGAGGTCTCAAAAAATTGATCAAGAGAGAAATACATGACTTTGTGTTATGTGTCAAAAGTCAGTCCTGTGAATGAGGATCTGCACATTAAAGACTTGAGTATATGTTCAAATGATCGTGTTCATGTTCTTAGGAGTTACAATTCCATAGCTAAGGTACTTCAGTGAAACTGAGAAGTCCACACTGTGTTTGCAAAGTTACTGTCAGCAAGAGATGACTGCATCTTAGATGCACTATGGAGTCTTTTGCAATCAAAATATGATGTAAATTTGAGGCCCGTTTTGCCTATTTGTAGAGGTAATAATTTCTGAATACAGAGCCCAACATGCCAAAGAAACCTCCTTTTTTATCTTCTTTTAGATGAAAGTAGCATTTGAATATGAAGATTGGTCACAAATTTATTCTGAGACTTGTGGAATTTTAAAGCATAACAGTGATGGATGCAACTTACATGGATTGTTTTCTGCAGGCAAAGTTATACTTTTGGTTTCCACTCATCGACACTTAATTCTCTTGTAGAGGACTAACTCTTACCCATTTTTATCTTTAAAAATGTTTTGAGAACCTAGAAATGCCTTAATTATATTCATAAGCTTATCTTCACAATAGAAAAGACCTTTTTATCATTCTTTTTAATCAAGTCATTAGCATGAAACTCAGAGATGTAATCATACCAGACTGGAATTGGGGTCACGCCATAGGCTGGCTGAATAGGAGGCTTCTTGGCATGATGATGTATAACCATTTCTCAACAATGCTTTTAACTCAGTAAGTGTGCCCTTTAATTATATTTTAAATCTCATTTGAGAAGTTTTTATCATTATGTAAATTGTTCAGTAAATACTCTCATTCTAAGACTCAATAAAACTTTTGCTTATGGACTCTAAGAGCAAATTACTTAAAAGCTTTATGGAGGAACTGGGAGTTTAAAAGAAAAAAAAAATCCAACAACCACATCTTAGAAGAACTGTGACGTTTAAAAAAGAGAACTCCCAAGGGAGCAGAAGTGTCTTGCAAACCAGCAGAAATACTTCACTGTTTTGTTCCATCATTAATCTAATTCATAGTATCTTCAGTCTAGAACAAATGTTCTCTTTTGTTTTAAAAAAGTATACATTTTTTCTGTTCAAATTCTTTGATGCCAGTGACTGGCTCACAAGGACAGACTGTCATAAAGCATAGTGCAAACTGGCCTGTTACTGCCAGAAACTAAAGAAATAGATCAAGTGCTTCTTGCACTGAATCTATCACTCAATGCTTAAAATGCATTTGACCTGCCTCGCTGTAGCCATGAATTCCACATCTCCAGAACTACAACACTCCCAAAACTATTCCTCTCTCCGGCAGACAGAATAAGCCATGATCCTGAAATGGATCCACATTCATGGATCTTTGTGCCTTCAAAGGCTACTGGAGTCTGCCAGGGCACTGAAAAAAATGTCTCAAACTCTCCGAACCTTCACGTAGATTTTGTGCTTTAGACACAATGAGAAACTTAAAGGAGTTTAGAGGTAATTAAATGAAAGCAAGTGGGATGATTCATTTGAAATCCATATCTAAACTGTGCTAAACTCTGCTGGACGGAACTGCAAAATAGACGCAGTGACTCCATTTCCTACACCTGCAGAAACAATAAGGAGGTTACAAAAAACAACAACAAACAAACAAACCAAAACAAAACAACACAGTTTTAAAGGGGAACCTTTTTTGATCAAGGCAGCAGACCACCCCTGTTGGTGAGAACCCACTCAGTAGACTGAGCCCTGAGAGCTGCCCTAAAGCCTTCAAGACCATAGAGCAGAGACCCAGAGACCTGTTCTCTACAGATGTGCTTTGCTCAGTAGCATTGTTGCAACAACAAAAAATTTAAAAAAATAATAAAACCAACAAAAACAAACACCCAGAAAAAAATACAAACAAAAACAAACACCCAGGAAAAATACAAACAAAAACAAACAAAAAAACCCCACCATAACTGACCAAAACCCAGACTGGTTTGGAACAAGTCTGTAAGTTCTGCTTTATCCAGGCACCTGAAATGATACATATGCAAACAAATCATAATGCAAAACAAAAACAAAAAGATACACATATTCTTGAGAAGTTTTGAGATGACCACAAAAAGAATATAAACCCAAGTTTTTTGCTCACAGAAAGTTGTATTTTAAAGAGGTGAAGGAAGAAAAGAAAGAAAGAAGAAAGGAAGGAAGGAAGAAAGGGGGTCAGGAAGGGAGATAGGGAGGGAGTAAATAGAGAAAGGAAAAAAGAGGAAAAAGCAGAAAGAGAAAGGAAGGGAGAAAAGAAGAATGGAAAACAAAGACAAAAAGACGTCAGGAAAATTAAGTAAAAAAGGTGAAGGAGGAAGAGAAAGAGGAGCAAAAGAAGTGAGGAAATGAAGAAAGGAAAAGCAAATCTCAAGTGGAAGGAAGAAATTAGGAAAACAGGATAAGAGTTAAAAAAGGAAAGTGGCAAAGGCAAAAAGGAATTACATCATTCAAATGTTCTGTACTGTATAAGTGGTTTAGAAAGCATAAGCTACTAATTTAAGCTATTTAAAATGTTTAGTTGGTTTGGTTTTTTTCAGAAATTACTTGTGAGAAATGCAGTATCCTCTGTTAATATAAATATGAAGGGGATTATTAGTTCAGCAAACTAAAGAGATGGAGAGGGAAGGGATTATACAGGTGGTCTTTTGTTTTGAGTAAAACAGTATAGCATTTCTGAGCTATGTATAGCACTTCTGAGCTATGTGTAGCCATACAAGGATTACTAGCTGATGTTTTGCATACTGGTAAGTAATTATGCAGACTTTTTTTTATTATTTACTGTCAGTAAGATCAATTTTTTTTCCTTTGACATCTTTTATTTTTTGATATTGTGACACCCCTCCCATACCTCAATCAGTGGCATTTGTTTCATTAGTAACTTTGTACAGAATTTAGAAAATATAAAATGGAAATGAAAAGCACAATTCCAAGGATGGAACTGAGCTTGTAGGGAAGGATTTAAGTCCTTTAACTTTTTTAAATTATTCCATAATTAATTTCTTTCTACCTTGTTTAAAAAATAAATGTTTTGTCAGATGTGTTGCATTAATTTCCATGTTCTAGTATGATTCATCTATAGTCCAAAAAGTATAACTAATTCCTTCTTTCTAGGACTTCATTACTTCCAGACTGCCAATTCCCCTCTGATGTAATGCCAAAATAATGGCAGATTTTGACATGTCTCTTGACCTTTATATGTTGTGTCTATGTGTTGCATGTGGGATATGAAGGATATTGACACAGATTAATTATTGCTGCTAAATTATCTTAAACCATGTTGAATTCTTAGAGGACTAGCTCTGCGGTGTGGAAGCTGACAGAGCTTTCAGTGCTTTAGATTTCACAGCGACAAGGCTCTGTGTAAAATAACACCTGTGGAGCCCCAGGTGACTTTCTTTCACCTACCATGAGAATTAGGGCAGTGAGGATTTGTGCTCCTGTGGGGAATGGTAGCAGTAATTCCAAGGGGGACAACTGAATTGGGCAAGTATTATGCCCCAGCTTTATGACAGTATGGGGTGTGCTGCCTTAAAATGCTACTGTACTTCTCCTCTGGAATCAGCATATGGTTCCATGAGCTCAGGACAAGAGTGAAACAGCCAGAGCAAATTTCCTCACCTTGCTTTGTCCAGGAAGATTGTTTCCCTCAAGACAACTGTATGTTGTCTTTTTATCATTCCAATTCTGTGTCATGGTTCCAGATTTATTCTATATATAAAATAACATAAATACACATTTTTCAATGTTTAGAAACCTCTAATAACTATTCAGCTAGGTTTCTACAAACTAATATTGTGGTACCTCTTATAATCTAGCTTTATAATTTATCTTAATAAAGGAGGATTTCACTTTGAAATTCTTAGGCAAATTTACGCCTGATGGAGTTGCAGTTCTTTCCAAGCAGTTCAGCTCATTCTAAGAAGTAACTAGTGATCAAAAAGATGTTTTTCATTTTCCTGTCTGCTTTTTTTAAGAGCAGATAGAAATCTTTTTCCACACAGCCTCAGTAATAACCACTACAGCAAAAATGGAGTGTACAGTCCAACTGTAACTCAGAAGAATTATACCAAGATTGATTTTTTTATCCTCTGCAGTCTCTCCACGTGTTTGAACACATTGGAAAAGACGAAAATGCAATAAATAATATATATTTAGTCTATATGCTGTGCTTCTTGGTGTGATGTGTAATCGCAGCATACTTTTGCGAATAACTTAGCAATTTTGGAGATTAAATAGATCTTCCTGCTTTACTGTAGTCAAGCAAAAGAATCTAGTTCATATTGCATTTTTGAAACATGGAAATTATTTATTTCAGAAAACAAATAAAACATGTATAGATCTTTTTTATATGCTCTCTGCCTCTCTTGGGATGTGAAAGCATCACAAAGAAAGGATCTGAAATGCACCAACCAAAATGGAGTAAATACCTTTGTTGTTGTCGTGCTTCTGTGTAGGCTTCCTGCATAGCTGGAATAAACTCCTTCTGGGAGCATTAGAAGTATTGCAGGATACATAAGTAATTTTTAATACAAAAAACAGGTCTTGAATACTAAGCTTTTGATGAGAATACTCCACTTTTCAAGTTTGTTGCCCTCTGAACTAACTGTCCAGATGTACTGTGATTGTGTATAGTATTCTGAAATAAAAATTTTATGGCTTAATTTTATTTTCAGAATTATGTATGTGTCAGGAGAAAAACACAAAATGTAAACTACAAGTCACTTTCTTATCCTGTCTTATGCTATGGCTATATTTGTGGTAAAACACCAAGAGGGCATAGATTTGACAACTTCCTACTGTGAATCATTGTTGAACATGTTTCATGTCACATATTCTTTCAGAGGAAATGGCAGCTACTTCCATCCTAAAAACTAAGGATTTTGTACAACAGTAGTGCATATAATTCTTTCACCCTATCATTCTTTCTATTCAAAATGGATTTATCATTTTTTAAATCTGGAAGGACCTTAGAGGCAGATAGACATTAAAAGCTGACTTTTTTACTGTGAACTTTATCCTTTATTACATGTTGTTTTGGCTGTTTACATCAGGATGGTGATGTTTAACCTAGCTTAAATAACATCTCCAAATGCATACATGGAGAGAAAAAAAATCTTCAATCAAGCCAACAAAAATAAAGTACCACAGATAAAAGCTAAAACTAGCAAGATTCAGACTTGAAATAAAGTACAAATAAATGTAAACAATGCATTAATACCTGTAATGCAATACAACTATGTACCTTAATAATGGCATTTTTAAAAATATAAATTGCCTGTTTAGCATCAATAAATAAATGCAGTGTTTATAATACACTTGGATTCTGCAGAGTTACCTCTGATGTATACCAAACTCATTCCTATCTACTTTACTGCTAGGATGACCATAGATAAGTAAAATAGTTCAGCAAAACCTCTTATACTGTACATTGCTAGCCCACCTTAAAATTTCCCCAAATACTGTGCTAGTCATTGCTGTGCAAGGAATAGGTATCCAGTTAAGGACAATTGGAACAGCAGTAGGTGAACAAGGACAATCTACTCATGATTCAGTGCAGCTAACATTGCACTTAAAATATCAAATAAAACCAATTCAATTAGGAACACACCAAGTAGACAGATTGTGTGCTCCCCTCCTTCAAAGTCATCCTTCTAAAGAAAATTGCAACAAATTTCCATTGGGGACTATCTGCGATGCTCAGTTAGTGCTGGGTCTTGCTCTCAAATGCCATAAATCATTTGCTCTTTCACACTTCGTCCCTAGCACTCCCATTTCAGGAAGCCAGAAACCACCACCAGAAAACTTAGTGCCCAAGCATCCCAAAGGAAAATGCAGTGCTTTTTTCACAAGGTCATTTTCTTTGTGTCCTTATGTGCTTCTTTGCTTGAAAGTAAAAGTACTTTTGTGCAAACATGGCTGCATATAGAGGACATGTGTGCTCATGCATGTACGTGTTTAAATTATTATTGTTATTATTGTTCTCTTTAAAGAGCTTGATTGAACCACAGTTCTCTGCAAATGACTGACCTTGTGGAGCTGCAGCACGCAAATGTCTTGGAGAAGGGCAGCCAATGTACAAAGGCTGCATTGAGCGTGTGGGCAGTCAGGAATGCTGGTACCAGGCAGCTCTCTAAAGAATGTTCCTTTGGCAGAAACAGCCGTGCTAAAAATGAGGGGGAAAAATGAATTCAAAATGTAGAGCTGGCCTGCAGTTCCGAGGCGATAAGAAAAGTTGGCTGTTCAACATGAGCTGCCAGTTGCATATTCTGGGTCCTTGCTATTCTCAGGCCCTCCTACAGCCGTGGCCCCAACCAGTGTTTTGATACAGCACAAAGTGGCTGTTTATTGCTATTGACTGCTGAGGCCTGTGCTCCAAAATGCATTCTGTCAACAGAATGTAAGTGAGCTTGGCATTTTAAAGCTGCTGCAGATTTCTTGGAATTGCCATGCAGCAGGACCGGTGTTGCAGTCCCCAGCTGAAACTGAGAATGCACAGGAAGACGTATCATGTGAAGGTCAGATTTTCCTGAGATCCTGGGGGGTTTGTGTTTATTTTTCCCCCAAAAGCACTGTAAATGTATCATGTCCTTCCTTTGTGACCTGTCAAAGGCTACACTTTTAACTGTCTAAATTTTGTGCAGTATGGTCTGTATGGAAAAAGGGTCGTATTTGGTGCAAATGGCCTTCATGTGAAACGCAAACACAGCTGTGTGTCATAAAAGTAGTAATCAAAACCTCTGCTCTCTGTTGCACTGAGGAGTTTTACACCCTTTTGAAAATTATAGTTTCTGTGAACTTTGAAGAAATCACATGGATTGTTTTCTCTTGCTTCCGTAGGAACTACAGACAGAAATTGATGCTCACACTGACGTCTTTCACAACCTGGATGAAAACGGGCAGAAAATCCTGAGGTCCCTGGAAGGCTCTGAGGATGCAACCCTGTTGCAGAGACGCCTGGATAACATGAACCTCAGATGGAGTGAACTTAGGAAGAAATCTCTAAACATTAGGTAGGACCTGAACATGAGCAGAAGCCTACCATTGATGTGTAGGATGGGATGCTGCATTTTAAAAATAAAAAGGTTTAATTTTGTTTCTGATAACGCTGTTTTTGTCTATTTTGAAATTATTTGTTCTACTTTGAATATTGGCTTAACTTTGTAAGAATGATTAGGGGGTTTGGTGTGAAAATGATAGTAGAGGATTAGGATTTGAGGCATATGATGTTTTGTAATTACAGAGGGAGAGATTAGCATGTTTAAATAGTAACTCTTAATGGAGCCTTTTTCTAGAGCTGGGTGTGACTTATCAATGAGTCATGAAACAAAGTGAATAAATAACCAATATTTATGATAAGCTTAATTTTGAAGGCTGCTATTTCTAGCTCAAAACTAAAAATAGCAGTGCAAATGAGAAGACAAATTATTTAAGGTTTTATCCGTTGTCTGGAGAGTGGACAGAATTGCCAAATAAAATCCATAGGTAAAAGAAATCCATAGGTAGTGTCATGAGAGGAAAAACTTTTGCTTGCAAGGAAAAATATAATAAATGGTAACATTACAAATGATCAAGTGGCCGTTCAGGCTTCAATGGACTAAAGATTTATTTTGAAAAGAAATTGTCCAGGAAATTTTACTTCAGAAATATGACTTGTACAATAGGCAACCCCGTTCTGTTGCATTCAGTCTCAGACATTTTTCATTTGTTCACACGCTGTGTGTTGGTGGTAGTTCAGAGGGCAGCAAAAGGCAGAAGTGTTTTCCAAAGTAATATATGAAATATTAGCTTTTTTCAGCTCAGGTCCTGAGGGAGGTCAGGATATCTAATGACAAAAGCCATCTTCATATCATCAATCATTAAAAATAAATGAAGGAGGCGAAGCTGAAAAGATAAAGAAAAAAAGACACATTCCTCCTTTTTTTTTTTCATGAGGAGCAGAAGAAGAGAGATGAAGCCCTTCAAGTATCTGAGAATTTCTCTTCACATGCATTTTACCCATGAACTTGCTCAAATGCAGTGATATTTGAGATAAAAAATGGTTGGTTGGCCAAATATCAGGAATTAAATATATGGGACTTTGTCTTTCCTTTTTTATAGTTTAAAGTATCGCTGTCGTTAATAGAGTCAGAAGCAGTAACCCTACTTATTGATTAGGGAAAGAAACAATTCTGAAATTCTAAGACATTCAGTTTAAATGTTGCTGGCCAGGACACAAGACTAAATGAAGAGGCTCTTCCCAGTCTGCCTGTTTAGAATTGTTTCTATCCATTGCACAGTGTGAAATGGACTTAATGATAACTAGCAATGCTTATACACAAGAGGTATTAGAGAAGACATATGAAATGTTCTCCAGGCATCAGTCCCACAAGTCTCCTTACTTAGTTATAGTCTGCTGAAACAGAAGACTCCTGCCATTGTTTGGCTTAGGCGGGCATTGTTTTCTAAATACATTATATAAAATATATGGTTGATATTAAGAGAAGCCAAGTCCACTTCCATTATTACCTTTCTTTTTTTTCTGATAAGTCAGCACAGTTTATCATAATAAATACTTCCTTTCTCATCAATAACTATTTTTTAAGCTGTTCTCATGTGACCTGTTTTTTCTGCACATCTTGAACACTGTTATAATCATGCAAGTGTATACACATAATGTACACTAGTGTGTACATATAAACATATATTCCTGCAGCTGAAGGAAGGGCAGAACAAGACAGGTTCTGGGAAAACATTCACCTAACTGGGGAAGGTCAGAGTATGGCAGCAGTAATGAAACCCTTTTGGGTCATTCTTTTTGCACTTTTTCCCTGTAAAGCCAGACCTGGAGAAGCAGGGAAATTAGGACCTTAGTGTTTGCCTCCAGTTGCTGCCCTTCTCTGGATGAGGTGAAAGCTTGAACATGCCAAGATAAACATGGGAAGAGGGAGTTAGCCTGACTCAGAAATGTAGGTCCTTGGCCATGCACCCTCCTAAAGCCTCGTGCTTCTTGCTTTGACTGTCACCTCCTACAATTCTGCCTACAATATTCCTGCTTCTCTTCCTCCTCGCTGCTTTAAGAGCTATCACAGTATCGCAGAGTGGCTTGGGTTGGAAGGGACCTTACAGATCATGTAGTTCCAATCCTCCTGCCATGGACAGGACTGCCATTCACTTGACCAGGTTGCTCTGAGCCCCTCCAACCTGGCCTAGAATGATTCCAGGGTGAGGCATTCACACCTTTTCTGTGAAATCTGTTCTAGTTCCTCACCACACTCACGGCAATTTCTTCATAATATATAATCTAAATCTACCCTGTTTTGCCATCTGAGGACTTCTCTAGCCTTCAATGTCTGCAGGATTGGCCTCCCCCCAATGTGAAGCAGTTTTGCCTTAGCTTACAGATGCCCTTGAGAGCACAGATCAAAAGGCAGCATGATCTGTGTGTGTCCCTCACATGTAGCATTGAAGTTTGAAAAAGGAAAAAATTTTACATCAGCTCACATGCAATAAGAGCAACTGAGCTTTCTGTCAACCTATGGCTGATCTGTCCCTTTTCTTTCTCTTTTCTTGCCACTTCAATTACCTGATGTAAGAGGCTGGAGAGAAGACAGGACTCATAGGGCATTTCAAAGAAATACATCTGTCTTTACCTTCAGCAATTCTTCATTTCCATATCCAAACCAACTAAAAAGGTCTGAAAAACACTGAGTCCATATTTATCACATTTTTTGTAGACCATTCTATATAAGGTATAAGTGTCAGACAATAATTGATTTGATATGCAATCACTGTAGAAGAAGAGAAATGTTAAGCAAAGCTAGGACTTAAAGAGAAAATGTAGGAAATAAAAGAAATTTTGTCTTTGTTTTCAAGTACATTTTTGCACTTTACTGTTATGTAATACTTCTTTTGGTTTGAATTATTAAGAGCATTTCTTATGTTACCTTGAAGGGAATTAGGAATTTCCTCCCAACCAGCAATTAAACAATAGCACATTCGTAAGTCTAGAAAGATAAAATTTTGGTGTACTTTATCTATGGCACAAAATAAATGGGAGATCTTATCAGTCCAGTCACAGAAAATGGTTGTTGAAATTTAGGAGTTCAGTACTTGATCCTAGTATTAAAAAAACACATTTACTCATATACAGGGGAAATATAGAGAAGATGTCTTCAAGAAGGAGACCTTTTTTACATAAAGTGGTATTCTGTCTTTTCATTTTTCCAGTGATTCAATTAGTTTCATTCCCATCTCTATCGAAATGGTAGACATTTGGTTCAATAGTGTATGGGGATTCTGTTGGCTTTTACAATTTCCTCATGACTTTTTGTTTGTTTGTTTGTTTGTTTTTTGAAAGGATGGCATTGGTTCTCTTATTTTAAAGAAATAAGAGAATTAATCTTGTGTGAGTTGAATGGTTTATGTAATGGTTTAAAGAAATGCTTGCTCTTCTTTGAGTTGGAAAACTACAGTTTAGTTAATTAATCTCCTATCAATCCTAAGTGATGATTATGCTACTCTCATGCTAGTACTGCATAATATTTGTGCACTTCTAGGGAGACAGACAATTCAATGCAGCTATTACTCACTGCTAAAGAGGAAAACAAAACAAAAAAATCCCCACAACAAATCAAACAACCAAAACCAGAAAAAACAAGCTGTGAAAAAAGCCAGGACTGCTGAAACAAATTTAAATCTGTTTTGGCAGAGTGTAATGCAGAGCTACTGAACCTGTCTGAAAATCACTAAGTCAATGAAACAACAGGATCTTAGTAAATACGCTTGTACAAGTTGGTTTTTACTTTTACTGTGCCTGAATCTGTCTTGTATTTAACACATGCTTTCAGATCACATTTGGAAGCCAGTACTGACCAGTGGAAGCGATTACACCTCTCTCTTCAGGAACTTTTGGCATGGCTGCAATTGAAGGAGGATGAATTAAAACAGCAAGCACCCATTGGTGGAGATCTGCCCACTGTGCAGAAACAGAATGACATTCACCGGGTATGGGGTTTTTTTAAATGGTCTTTTGGTCATTGCTTTTTGTTTGGCAGGTTAGTGCTGCATGGCACAGTCCTTGTTGGAAAAAACAAGACATCCTTTAAAATACATTTTAGAATGAAAACCAAAATTCTTCCTTGAGAGTAATAGCTACAGTTTTCAAACACAGCAGAGAAAATCAGCATTTTGGAGAAGAGAGTGTTTACTATGGTGACCTTCACAGATCTATCACAGGCAGGCAGATTTCATGGCCAGAACAATTACTAACCTTGTCTTTTTTGATGATTAAATAAGTAGTTCTGAAAATTTTTCTAGATCAGGCATTTAAACTTCATGTGTACTTTTTGAAACTCTATTTTTTAATTGCAAAGGGTGGCTGATATCAGCCCTAATGCACAGCTCTGCATCATTGTGATAACTTGTCTATGGCTCATACTGATTTCATCAGGGAATTCTTATGAAAAGGCAGTATCATATGGGAACTGTTCCAGACTAAGATTTGCATTAAAAAGGAACATAAATTGAATGCTTGTATGGGAAATTGATTTTTTTTAAAAGCCACCAAATGACAACCCCCAAAATAACACAATATTTCTGGATAATTCTTCATACAAAGATTCACACAGATTTTTTTTTTTTAATGTGGTAAAAGTATGCTTTAAGTATGTTTCTTGTGTTGAATCAAGTTCTCACCTGTCTGATGCTAACCTAATATCTGCTTTCAGGTATACAGCTTTTAATTTACGATGCCACTGAGGTCTATTTAGGTGTTAATATGAAATCACAGTTCTAATACCTCCACTATACACTATTCCTTTTTGGGGAATTCACTTGGATCTAGTATTCAAGCTCTCCTCTGCTTCATCCACATGTGTCTTTAATTAAAATAATGATAATATGTGAGGGGTTTTACCTCCTCTTTGGTGTTTGATTGTGATTTTGTGTGGTACCAAAACAGTTATTTTGAATGAATGTATATTTTATTGAAGAATTTTAAATTTTCAGATGACTTGCTTCCATGATGAGACAATATTTCAAAACCATTGATCATCTTCTCAAAGCACTGAGTTGCATAAGTGTAACTTTTGGTTTGTGAAACTTGCCACAAAAGGTATTGTTTCTGAAGCTCCTAAATCTCTGATTTTATTTCTTAATGAAGAAATGTGAAATGGTACTATAAAAGGAAATTGGTTCTGTGGTTTTTTCCATTCATCAGGTATATAAATATCGGTCTAATATAGCGCCCTTCCTCGTGCAGAAGGACATATTTGAGAACAAGTATTTGAGATCAAACTTGGAAAGAGAACTTGACAAATCTTCCTGCTTTAAGTTATTTAGAACCCTGAGACAGAAAAGTCAGAAGTACCACATTAAGCCATGCATGGATTTTGGCATGGGCAAACAGGCATTCACCTGCAGCAGCAGAATGATGGGAAGTAGTGCCAATATGGTTTCTCAAGCGCCTGTATTCACCTAATGGCTGAGAAAGACAGAGAGGAAAAAGTCATCTCTCTGTCAGGGCCAAATGTTTTTCTAAGATAATATAATGCATTATCACAGAAACAGTGAGGCAAAACCATAATTTTATGGAGCAGCAGTATTCCTTTATTCACCTTTTCCCCATGAAAGCTGATATATGATATGCCTGAGGTCTGTCCCAGCCAGCTGTCTATAGCAACTTTCATAAAGTAGTTTTAAAGCCCATCCAGAATATCAGGATGAAAGAAACAATATAGATGATGCTTTAACTCAGCATGACATTAACTCAACCCCTTTCTCCAAAGATGACTCTTGAGCCAAAACAAGACTTAGAGAAATATTTTTGCAGAAATGTTACAACAAAACCTTTCTCATCTAAATAATATTTGAGTCTTTGAAAACATAGGTATTTTTCTTCTAGACAGAAAAAATATTTTTTTCATCTAGTAAAATTCTCATGTAAAATTTTAGTATTTTATATTGATCCATAAATTGTTTGAAAGTTTCCCAGAATTCATCATAAAGGTGGCAAGATTTCAGTGATGAACTAAGTGATCTCTCTCTCACTGACCAGTCGAACAAATTTTTAGGGATGAAAAGTGTTGCATAAAACATACCATGAATAGGTGCAAAGTGACTTTACAAAAGAGATCTCCTTCTCACTTTTCTTATTTATCTTCTCTGCCACTTGCAGATGCGTAACAACACAGGTCTTTGGTCATCCTGTCTAGTATCGAAGCTGGAACATTTTAGTTCCTTTTAGAAATATGTCTTCTGTTCTTTTCCCATTCTTTAGCACATCAGGAGTTTAATGTGAGATCTTTCTAGTTGTAGGTATTCTGATTTCCTGTGGAATAAAAGAACAAAACAGAATCACTGAAATTAATTTATCCTGTCTGATCTTCAAGCATCTCTTACAGAGGAGGGAAAAACAATCAATACAGAAGTCTGTCTCCTGTTCATCAAAACATCATTTAATTATCTTACAGTTTTCTTTACTAAATACAATATTGTTTTATTGAAATTTTATTAGCAACTGTGTACTTGATACTGTTAATCTCATTTAAGTAACTCAGACATCCTGCCGATATCCTGCTATATCTTTCATTCTTTTAAGAGTTGCTTTGCTTTCTGTGCAGTGATTATATTACAGCATAAGTAGCATTTATGAACATAGAAGGTAGTTATTAACAATTCCATGGAAAACCTTTAACATGAATCCTGTAGCACCACAGCCTAAGGAGGAGTACAGTTCCTGCCTCAGCACGCTAACCTTTTCTGGTGCCACAGTTGATATCTACTTTTAATGACAGAAGTCAAACCCCCTTTTATAAAAGCATTTTGCTTGGCAAACATCTTGAATTAATGTAATTGTACTTTCTCACTTTGCAGTTCATTGAAAGCAAGAAATACCTGTTGTTTGTTGTTTTTTTAATAATAGAGATTAATGTTAGTTTTACTAATGTAATTCTTTTCTCATTATATTTACATTATTCAATTTAATCAAGCTTTGTTTCTTCATTTAAAGAGATTTAAGGACACCCATGAGGAGATAGTGGAGGTCTGAGATAAGCTGATCAATATATGCATTATTAAAACGGTGGACAGAATGCCATTACTGCTGTAGTGTGGATGACAAATAGACATGCTTAAATAAAGTAGTTTACTTACTTTTTTGTCAGGTCATACATTATGCATATTCGATTTCCTCTACAGTCACCACAAAGTGTGGAAGAAGTTAAGGAATTCAATGAAATTAGCCTGAAATCATTAGCTGTACATTAGACATCCATTTAGGCTAATTTTGCTTTCAGTGATGGTCTGGTTATTATAAAGATGTATTTGTCAGGACTCTAGACAGATAAATTCTTTTCTTTTTCCTCCAAAAGAAGAGAAAATGTATTTTATTGCTGCTTATGGTTTTTGTTGGTAGTGTGTACATATTTCACAACAAAACTTTAATCAGAAAAGCAGCTTTACCTTCATAGAGTAAGAACTTCTATTGGAATGGGTTAGTACGAAATGAGCATTCATTATTTTTAATGCTGTTCTGTGCTGTTGCTTCAGCCTCATGTTTTTTTAATCCTATCCTTTTCAAATTTCTTACACTGAAACATATTTTAACTCACTCAGTAGAAGTCTGCAGATCAACGCTGGGGAAGGAGATGAAAACTGTAAATAGATCTCAACACCATACTGTGCACTATTCTGTAACTCGGGATTTACAGACTATAATCATCTCCACCAGCTCCAACATTCAGGATGAAAAAGTTGGGGAAAAAAATAACACATTGGCTGACTGTTTTCCTTAATTGATAAAGAGACTTTTTCTGATTGTGACTAAATACAAAATATACAAAATCAGAAAGTTCTCATCAGAATTTCTCTACTGTTTTGAGAAACATACAATTATACCTGGTCACACACTTTATGGGATGCAGTGCACATATCTGTGTTCTCCTGTTGCACAAGAGATACAGGAGAAATGTGGCTTAAAACCTCTTCTGCAAGTATAAAGCCACTAGGTATGTTTGATTGCTGTAGTTTCCTGCAAAAGCAGTGCAAGCTGAAAGAAGGGATTTTGTGTCCTTCTCATGGTGTGCACACATACACAGCTAGGGGTGACCTGACTTCAGCAGCAGCACAAGTTACAGCAGGACTACTCACTCTCAAATGCACAGCTCAGAGGTACTTGTGGCTTGTAACTATCCTTTTTAACTATCCATTGGTGTATTTCTGTATTCCCCTGGAATATCTGTGACTCCTTCCTGCTGTGTTGGCAAAGCAGACCTGTGTGCATGTGCTTCCTCTTTGACTGGTTTTGGGCCCAGACATTTCTGAGAAATTATTTGTCTTGGTAGATATTTATAGAGCATATTATATCTTTAAGCTGTTATACCATTTAGCATTTAGAAAATAGTGGTTTAAGTGAATTTGACTGTGATATTACTTTTAACACTACCAGGTGAGAGCAAAGCTCGCAGTCCATGGGAACTACCACGCTGGCTTTTAAGTTATGTTACCTACTGGCTTATTTGAGCTGCAGACCTGCCACACCATTCTGGTGGGACAGAATGATGTAATGTGAGATAAGCATAAAGGCTAATTAAAAGAATAGATTCTCCTTGTCTGGAGGCATGTAAAAGCCTTATTGTACTTTCCATTGCACTTCATGAAAGAGTCGAGCATGAATTACAAGAATCACAGACCCAAAACTGTCTAAGTTAAAGTTTGAACCCTGTAGTAAACACTCAGATTTTATGCAGAGCAATGTCCGGTGGTAATTTACTTGTTAACATGCAGTACTCTACTTTTTTTGTGAAAATCAATGTTGGTTTTTAAAAGTCAGCATGATTGTTTAAAACATTTATCACAGTTATTAATCAAACAACACATTCTCTTATGATAGCAGATACACTCTGCAAAAAGATTCCAGTCTTATTAATGTCCTTAGCACAAAATTAAGATTTTTTTTTTTTTACTTTATTTTCTTCAATAAGGCAGACTTTGCTAAAGCATTCTCCCAAGAACAGCTGCAAACCTTATGGTCAGTTCTTGACCATTTATTAAAAAGTGTATTTAAATATTTAAAGTAGAATAATATAGTCATTTCCTGAAATTTACTTTCGTGAAATGCATTACGAACTTTTTACCTATGAGTGCTCATATTATAAACTGAGGTGTTCTTATTATTATTTCTAGTAGGTATAATTCAAAGTGCAATGAACTTTTTAATATTGAATTTATAATCCTTTATTGGTTTGCACAGAAATACAAATTTTGTTTAATAATTAATTTAACCGAATTGGTGAATTTATTATGTTAGAAGCTTATGTAACACCAGTGTTGTAAAAAGAATTTTCTGCTCCCTTGAGTAAAATATCTATTTCTACTCGTGGCATATGGCTCTCCTTTTTGCAGTATTGTTTTTTTGTGTTATACTGGACTATAATTTTCTGTATAATTTACCTCTATGCTACTTGAAAACAGTACGCATTCACCATGGCTTCATAAATACAGAAGAAAATGTTGGAATGAAACAGTTGTAAGGGCCCTTTAGACAAATTCAACACAACATGCAGAAGACCCAACACAACATGCAACCCACAGGTTGGGTTTCATCTTCGTGTTTGTGCAGAGAACATTTGGATTCAGATTAACAAAATCTTCCATTCTCTTTAACAAAAATAGATTAATGAATTAATAAATAAATGAGTTATGGGTATTTTCAGTAGCCTACCAAAATTACCATATTAATCTTGATATATTTACTCATGGTCATTTTAAAAGCAGAGAGTGGAAGAAAGATAGTAAAAGGAGCTGCTGCTGAAGGAAGAGAAATGTGGCATTCTGGCAGTACATTTACTCCTTTGAATATAATTTGATTTCAGGTTAAGCAAAAGTTGATTATCTCTTTTATATCTTTTTGTGGCTACTTGTCATACACTCATAGAAGCTGTTGTTGGAAATTTTGTTCTTAAATTGACGCAAACAAGATATTTCATTATAGATCCACTTACCATAATTTTGTTTCTTAGACTTTCAAGAGGGAGCTAAAAACAAAAGAACCTGTTGTCAGGAGTGCACTTGAGACTGTGCGAATCTTCCTCACCGAGCAGCCTGTGGAGGGACTGGAGAAGATCTATGCAGAACCAAGAGGTAATTGGAGAAAGAACAGGGTGATAACACATTGCTGGAAAGATCAGTGATGATCAGTGATGATTAAATAAATTCTGCCAGCCACTCTGAAAGCATTCCTTTTACATTCAAAGCTGACTGCCAGTATTCAGAAACTAAGCTAAAAATATAGATGAAAGCAAGCCTTAGCAAGCCTTCTGAACACTGCAGTACTAAATAGACATGCATATTTATAAGCAGATTTTGAAACTGCCTTTAAACCTTCAGGACCTGTCTATTACTATAGCCTATTTGAGATCTCAAAGCTGCAATTTAAGCTAAAATTCACCTTGTAACTCGGTACTACAGGTGCATCCCAATCCACTCAATTGCAGCAAAAGCGTCACACTGATTAATATTTATCTACATGCAGAAGTATCGTGTTGATAAACTTTTATCTATACCTTGCATGTTTCAAAATGCCTTAAAGTCCTTTAATGCATATTTTGGTGATCTTTATGGTAGCAAGATTTAAATTTTTTGAGAGTTTTTCAAGCAAGAATAGACTAATAAAACAAATTTCACAGGTGCATTTGATTATGAATAGTTTCTTACTGAGATTTGAACTTATATGCAGATGGCAACTGTTTTAGTTCTAAGATAAAAAATGTCTTAAAAGCCTCGGCTTTCCCGTTTAGATCTGTCACCTGAGGAAAGATCCCAGCACATCACTAAACTTCTCCAAAGGCAGACAGATGAGGTCAGAACTGAGTGGGACAAGCTGAATCTGCAGTCTGCTGATTGGCAAAAGAAGATAGATGATGCTCTTGAAAGACTGCAGGGCCTTCAAGAGGCAATGGATGAACTGGACCTGAAATTACGCCAGGCTGAAGCATTCAAGGGATCCTGGCAGCCAGTGGGGGATCTGCTAATTGACTCTCTGCAGGATCACTTAGAAAAAGTCAAGGTATGTGTCACTATATCATTACTTCTGAGTATAAAATTGTTCGTTGCATGAATCTCTGTATCAGGAATTATCTTGTAGAATGAGAAATTGATAGCTTTCTACTACAGTGATTTATCCTAAAAAGAACATATAAGGAGTTTATAACTTCAGCAATTAAAATAAAATAAAATCAACATCAAGAATGTATATTGCTGGCATGGGTAAAAGCACTACATAAATGTGTAAAAATCCTCAGCACATTCGCTGCTACCTCAGAAGATGCAGAGTTAACAAGTAAAAAAAAAGCAACATGGAATAGATAAGAGAATATATATGATAAAATTTATAAAATGAAGTTTGTTCTTTGTTATACTTTTTTAAATATGATGACTACATAATTGTGTCTATACTTTTAGAATAGGATTTAAATAATTTAAAATATATGGTTTTATTGGATGTTGTTCATGATGGTGGTATTTGCTATCTGTCTTTTTTTGATAACTAGGCTTCATAACTAAAGATACTCAAAAAATAGCAGCAATCCAAGAAAGCTGTCATGATTCTCTGTAACTTAATGCTTATCTGCTTTCAAGGGTTGTTTCATAAAATCGTTGCTTATTGAGAAACTCAGACAGACTTGTCCTATTTCAGCATGACTACCATGGCCAGATTTGATA
Source organism: Sakesphorus luctuosus (assembly GCA_013396695.1). Taxonomy (NCBI): domain Eukaryota; kingdom Metazoa; phylum Chordata; class Aves; order Passeriformes; family Thamnophilidae; genus Sakesphorus; species Sakesphorus luctuosus. The sequence continues at coordinate 156,334 of VWZD01004979.1, read as the reverse complement.
AATACTACAGGATTCCTTCATCTGGAGCACAATAGAGGCAGTTGCCATTTTGATAAGAACAAAGTGCCTCTGTTCCAGTCACATAAATGGGAATCATCAGTCATTTTGAAAGAGACCTGAGCTAACTGTTATTTTCTCTAGTAGAACATTAGGATCTAAGAAAGAGGAAATAGAATGACTAATGGCAAGAAAACAATACCTTTAAAAATCAAATGTAGCTTATTAAAATAGAAGTCCTCGAGTTTTAATCACAGAGAAAATTTAATGAGTATCCTTCACAAATACTATACAAGAACAAATGAAATACTTGTTAGCTGATGAAGAGCTAGCTGCAAAATTTGTTTATCTTCATTTAAATTCATAAATGGACAGAAGAGATCTATTTATAAATTCTCAGAAAGTGCTGTTACAGCCATGGGGATTTTTTCATAAATTTTGAAGAAGATATTCTGAACAGAAACACTGAATCTCTGATAATAGAGGAAAACAAAGCAAGTCGCTTAATTCTAAACTGTGACCAGAACTGTTGAATCCATAATTACAGTTCTGAATCCTGTTATGGTTTAAAAAATCCATCCAAGATAACACAATGAATGTCTTATTAGTTGGTTCACCTAAAGGTTAAATACTTTTCCTTTGCAAATGCTTGAATTAAAAGTTAAATTTGTTGAAGAAGACACAATTATGTAGCCTTCAGTTAAAAGTTGTTAGTGAACAATAAGGTTATTTCTTTATAAATTGTATTATCAGCTAAACATTATCAGATTGATACATTATGCATGTCTCATCCCTGCTTTGTTTTTTTTATGCGTGTCACAATGACTGATCATATTATAGTGTGAGAGAAGTACTTATTTCTCTCTATACTTCTAAGAACCCCAATTACCTTCTGAGCAGATCTTCAAAATCTTGGTCATATGCGTTTGGATTTCTTGCAAATCCTTTTTCTAACTGGGGTCACGATAGCTTTCCCAAACCTAAGCTGATGAATAACTTTGTAGGGAATGTGTTTAACCTAGTGCCATTTGTCATTGTTCTCTATAGTTACAGTTGCTGGAGCTCTTAAGGTCATGGTATAATGCTGAACTCACACAAAATAGTGGAACTTTGATCAGTTTTAATGGATTATTTTTATTACAGATTCTAGGTCTGTGTTAATGTTCATCTCTGATGGTGAGGATGAGATAGTTTCTCATATCTGCCTGTTATGGGTTTAGCTAAGTAGGCCTTAGTTTAGGCTTTAAATTTCAGACTAGGTCTGGGACTGTCTGCTGACTTGAGCTGGGCTGAGCTGACAGCTGCCTTCTTCTAGCCAATGCTATTCCATACCATATTCCGACATCATCTTGAAGTGTAAGAGCCGGTGTGGGAGTGGTTTGGTCAGTTCCTTCGTAGCTGTTGTCTAAAAGGACACACTGTGCTGTCCTGGGAGGGATGGGGAGGACCAGGCCCAGAGCACCCGCTTCCTACCATGTTATCTTAGGAAAGTAAAGTGTTTGTTCTTAGTTTTTCTCTCTGCTTAAGTCTGTCTCTGGGGAATTGACTTCTCTAGAATGATTTGTAGTTAGAATGGTAGGATCTGTGTTCACTGGGGAGTGGGGAGTCATTTCTTGTTGTTTCTAACTTGTGTAAGTGTGTGTTATATTGTAGTTTACTCTTAATTTTCTCTTTTCTGTATAAATATATATAGTTAGTTTAAGCATAAACCTAGTTGGAAGGAGTTTTTTTCTTTTCCTCCCTTTTCTCAATGAGGGGAGGGGAGCTCTTTCTCTCTGTGTTGGGCAGTTGGCATTTTGCCAGCTCAACCCAAGCCACCACCTCAAGGGATACAACCTAGACTACAGATGATCTATAATCAAAATATTCTTCAGACTTCTTTGCTGTCATCTGTTATTCTCCCTTATTTCTTCTCTCATATGAGTGATCTTATCTGCAGACTGAAATGTACTTTCTTAAAAACACACATTTGCTGTCCCTCCCAAGCATACCTTTCTGTCCAGTAAAATCCAAACCTTCATTTAACTGTCTTAAATTCAATTCAAGCCCAAATTAATGTATTATACATCCTCTCATATCCATTGCCTGATCAGTTTGATTGTAGCTCCGGTCATATTTTAGACATGGCTTATGATTTCTACTCCTCTCTGCAGCAAATTCAATGATGCTTTCTTCTTGCAATCACTAACACAATTTTCTCCTTTTCCTCAGAATGCCTGGAACTGTTAGGGTCGCATGAGACCACCACTTAGTTTTTTATACTAAGCTTTCCCTGGCATCCCATTGATCTGCAATCGTGCCTACCTCATTCATTTGGTATCTCATTCAAAGACCTATTCCAGGAACTGGCAGTAGAACCACTTTTCCTCTCTTTCTTCCTCAAAGACTCCTTTGCTCCATACCTACCAAAACCTTGAGAATGGTTATGCTGACAGCTTCCAACAATCGTTGTGTGCCATGCTGACACCTTCTCACTCTTTTGTTGTCTGTCTGTAAACATCTGCTGAGAAACACTAATAGGAATTACTCGCCATAGGAAGTTTCAGGGTTTCATATTTTACACTCTGAAATAAACTTTTTTTTAACTAGTAGCTACTATTTTGGGATATTGTGCCCAGTTTTCTGACTGTGAGGGCAGTTTTAGCCGTGTGGTTTATCTGTGGCTAAAGGTTAGCTCCCAACACACTTATAAGAGCACAGTGCAAAAAACCTTCTTATGCCAGTGATGTTCTGCCGCATGACTAGTGACACATAACTGGTTCAGTTTTCTCTCATACACAACACTGTAAGAGAACAGTAAAGCCTCTAGACCCCATGGGGTATGTAACTACTTCCTGATTGTTTTGCTTTTTTAAAGACTGTTAAAAAAAAAAAAAAAGTCAGGAACCAGCAGTAGTGTCTGTGGTTTCTTTACTTCAAGGTAGAAGTGCATATCTCAAGAACACCTGCCAAATAAAAGCTGAATTGTGTAGACCCATTTTAAATTAACTCCATTCTACTATATGATAATTGGTTCTCCTTCACTGTCACACAAAGAGGGCGTCTTGATTCAATATGATGATTGATAACTATAAAAAGAAGAACAGAATTTAGTGAAATAAGTCTTGTGATTTCCTGTAAGGAATTTTCATGACAGTCTTTGTCTTCTTAAGAACTGGTTGTTGTTCTTGAAGACTCACTTTTACAACTGGGAGTAAAGCAGTCACATGAACTTTGCATATAGATTATGCCTTCGTGTAACAAGGGTATTCCCAAAGGCTGCAAGTATCCTTTTAATTTTTTTTCTTTTGTCACAGCCTACATGCAACTTTTTTTCTTGAATTAGAAGCTGTCTATTTCAGATTTTCTTCAGCATAATTGACAGTTGTAGTCAATTCTATGTCACTGACAAATGTTTGCTGGAAAATGTCAACCTGAAACTTATTTCTTATTTGTAAGCTGAGCAGAGTTGGAAGTTAGGCATAGATCAGAAATGAGCTGGTCACCTATCTGCTCATCATCTAATCAAAAATTGCTTTCTTCAGGGCCAGGGGACCATCTTGTCTCAAAATGAGAAAAAAAGTTAAGACAACCCCTTAAGGTATTAGCTAAATTTCAGTGGTGTTCACATGTGGCCACAAAAAGAAAATAAATACATTCGGCAAGGTTAAAACCCCCAATTATTTCAAACATGTTAATACTGTATCAGTAACCTCAATTGCTGGACAATGAATGAGGATAGGTAGTTCAATTAAATAAAAATATTTTAGAAAAAGCCTTCTATATTCTTCTGTAGTTCATTTTGGTACTGTCCAGCTACTGCTGATCTGAAAAGAGGTATTTCAGAAAAGTGGATTCTTACAGTGCTGTTACGGGGGAACTGTGCTGACAGCTGCCTATGATGGAGGTTCTGACAGCAAAGTGAGTTGTTGAATTTCTAATTTGTGTTCTCATTATAAAATTATTTGGAATGTGCAGGTGATTGATAATTTCCTATTCTTCCTGGAAAAAAAAAAAATTATAAGGAATTATTAGGGGTCACATACAGGAAGATTAATGAATGACATCTAAAAGCAAGCCAATAGTCTACATTCATCCCTTCCTAGCGGTGAAGATGTATGCTGGAGATCAGTTTTAAATAGATCAATAGAATCTATGCAAGAAATAATCACCTGGAAGATGTATTGAATAACCTTAGTTTCCAAACAGTGAGATATCAATATTAGTACCAGATCCATGTTAAAGCCAACTGTGGTCAGATTGCAATGTGATGCCTATTCTGTTAGTTTTTTGCTGACTTAAAATTAAGCCATAGAATTAAGCTAGCAGAGCTCATGGAGTCCAGCCTGTAAGTGAAACAACACTACACCTACAGCAACTTCTGAGATCTTTTTAGTTCTCTCTTTTTACTGATAGACTTTATGTTACTTGGGAAAAAATGGGAACAAAACCATACCAATAACAAAAAACGATATTTATTTTTTTATATGGAGGTCCGAATTTATACAAAGAGCAAATTGCTGCTATTTGGAAGTAAATTAACTGATACATATATAATGGTAGATATACTGCCTGGTATACTGAACAAACTTACTCTTGTCATTTTTTCACACTGCCCTGGATAGCTTCCTACTTTATTCCAAGACCAACTCCTTCAGATTTCTATTCCTTCTTCAGATTTCTATTATGTGTAATCACTCCCCCCCGCCCCCATGTGCAACACTGATTGGTTTCTCTGATGTTACAGAAATTTGAGGAGAAAATTTCTGTTTAGCAGAGTTTGCAGCAGGCAAGGCTACAGAAGGGGCCCTAAGCTATTGTTTCAGTAGTTTCAGTACTCACAGACTAGGGTGTATTTTGGTAGTTTACAGGCATTACTCCACACTATAGCTGCACTCCTTATTACTTTTAGTTTTAACCCCCCAAAAATACTAAAGCATTCCATGAGCAGCATTTTAGCCTGTAAACTATGACTTGATAGCATTTTTAAATTGTTTGTACAATTAAAAGGTGGCATCTTCCATGGATTCATGGCTGAATTGGAAATTATTTGCCTGCAGTGCAGGAGATGGAAGTATTGTTTTCTTCAGACTACAACTAAAGTAATTACTGTTACAAATGCTTCTCAAGTTCACCATTTCATACATATGTCATTCTGCCATAGAATCATACAATAGTTATTTTGTTATTTTCTTAGACTACTTCAAAATTAATGTACATTTTTTTCAGTTTAATTTGAAGCCAGCTGTTACCACCAAAAAGTATAATCAATCTATATTAAGTTGTCCTATTTTCTTTAGTAAGAAAGAACTTCTTAATAAGTTTTATGCTGGACTCAGTGACTTAAAACTATTTTATATAGAACAGGCATTCCCTCCTAATTAATTTTTCATCTTTCCAAAAACAAACAAAAAACCCCTGTCCCTAAAAGGACTAGACACAATCTTTGTAGAAAGATTTTGTATGTGTAAAATATGTGTAGTTTAGAGATTGTTCTAAGCATGATACTATAAAAGGAGATAATCTAATGGCATATTGGAGGCCTTTGAGGTTTTAAATACAAATATTGCCTCCAAAACCAGAATTTACAAAATGTCAACTCTCCATCAACTGTTTTAATACTACTATAAAGTAAAACAATGACAGAGTGTTTAAGAGTTTAATAAAGTGTATTTTAAAATAAACCAAAACCATACTGAAATTCACTGGAACGCTTCAACATCCTACAGATGTCCTTATATAATAGTCTTGTGAATTTAAAACTTTGTCGAGTTTGCTATAATGAAAGAAATAGTAGAAGTTTTTTCAATTTGTTAATGGGATCTTGTTATACATCAAAGACACTTCAGGTAACCACATTACCTAATTAGTAACAGCCTAGTATGTTGTTTTTACCTTTTTTTTTTTAAATGCATTTTTATACAGCAGATAATTTTGTAGGGTTGGTCAGTTGTCACTGTTAAAGGCAAGTTTAATTTGCTAAGGTTTGCCTTAAATATTAAATTGAGTTAAAAACCATGGAGTGTTTCATCATGCAGTTGTACCAGCTGATTTTAGTTCTGCTATGCTTCTTAGCTTGTAGGAGATGAAAGTTACTCAGTTGTGTCCTATGGTCTCTTAATCTCATTTTAACACCTTATGAATCAATTTATTTTCTCACATCAAAAGAAATATATTCACAAGTGGTTATTTAACTTGTAATAATCATGTATTTGCTACTCATACAAATTTAATCTAAAAGTCTCATCTACCCTATGTTGTTGCTATGTAATCAGTCAGATGAGATTGGAGAGTTTGCACTGGCAATAACCATGGCAATAGCCTAGGTCTAAGCCCATTTTAAATTCCTGAAACAAACCATCATTCCCTCTGCTGACTTCTTTTGCAATAAGTTATACATTTTTTTAATCTCATATTTGGATGCTACCAGTGTAATTATGGTGAATGTTTTACAGAAACTAGATTACATAGGTTTTCTGTCTCTATTGAGTTACTTATATTAAGGGAGAATGCAAAATCTTTTTTCACATAAGAATAGTAAGAAAATAATGAGAAGGCAGAGAAATTAATTCTTTTAAAATTAAGACTACCCTTGACCATACTACTTATTGGGAAACAGTAGCATAGTTGTGGTACAGCGGCGATAATGTTGCTCTGCTAACAAAGAACAAACAAAAATTACTATTCTTTGATTAAATTTTTGTGAAATAACAACTAATGTGAGAAGCAGCTTCTTGTAGTCCCTTTCTCAAAAGAACAAGCACCTGGGAAAGAGCAGCAGCAGATTTAACTCAATTTATACCAGATTTGTTTTAACTGTATTAACACAATTATTAGTACAGCATACTAACTATTTTCTCTTTGGTTAAGGACCTTTGAGCTAAAGAATACTGATATCTTTTCCCTGACAGCAAGTGCAGGAAAATTCCTGAACTCTAAAAAAGCAAAAAACAGTGACCAGTAGAAGTGGAAATCTTTTCTACCTCCAACCCAGTTTGATAGAACGTGCTATTATTAGATCAACAGATTTCATTTAGAGCCAGATTTTTCCTTGTATGAACTCACCCTGCTGATTTCAGTGGGAGTTCAACATACACATCTACAGGCAGAATTTGACTTTTTAAGTATTGGCAATCTCTGATCTTGGTTTCTGACAGCCTGCTGAGAGAACTGACTAATACATGTATAAAGACTTGTCTGTCTTTTTATGCCTCTGAAGTTCAGAATTGAGGTCAGACCAGAACATTTGTCAGAGATTGCTCTTTATCAGTTTATCAGAAATAAGAATGGGACTTGAGCTTTTAGAAGAAGAATTAAACATTAATGTTTTAAATACCTAAGTGGCATGGTTATTGCAGGGACTCTAGCACTTAGCATGGCTTTTTGTTTTAAGTTTGCCATATAAACGCAGCACGCATGGATATTAGTCTGATGATGAAGTATTATCATTCCCAGATATGACATTAAATCAAAGATGCTCTTGAACTGCTTTTCTTCTGTTCAAAAGCTTTCTTTTTCTTATAACCTGGAAATGTAAATATTTAGCCATGGGGAAAAAATATGATGCAAGTAACACATTTCTTCTTACCAGGGAACCATTTTATTCAGGCTTTCCTAAGCGAGTGTGGCATAGGGAGGTGAGTGGTTAAAGGGAGCAACAGTGTATCTAAGGAGTATTTATAATAGAATCTGCTCTGCTATATATAGTCTTCTGTGAAACATTTCCATGTAAAGGAAAAGGACATATCAAAAGTGAATATATAACCAGAGACGTGGATGTTCAGTGAGACACAAGAGTGTGGAAAAAGGAGGGGTACTAGAAATGAATTTTAATGTTTGTTTCTATGAGGAGGCATTTTCTTTCCATGAAGAGAAATCTGCCAGTATTGTGTTTCTAATGAAATCTTTTCTTAAAACATTGACAAAATACATTCTTGGGAACTATCAAGTGTGCAGATTCTGTAATGATAATGTTTCTGTGACATGGGCAAATCAATGAGCAAAGTAAAACCAATTTATCAAGCTCCTGTGCTGGTACACAGTAATTATTCAGGGACTGCTTGATGTAGAGAGTGCAATGACTGTTAGATTGCCTGGAATGTTTATCAGTGACCCATTGCGTTACACTTTTCTCATTTTAATCTATATATTTAAATCCTAATAGAGTTTTTTTTATTATTTTGTTCAAGATTAACCCATAATAAAACCTTGTAATTGCTACTTAGCACTTTCATAGTGCTTCTCATGTTCCAGATTGTATGAGTTAATCTCATTTTCTTTCTGAGACTGCAATAGTTTACAAATAGGGCAATTGATTCAGTGAAACTAATTTGTCCAGACAGAAATGCCACTCGAATTATTCTTATTCTCTTTACATTTTACCTGCAAATTGTTTTATTTTAGTTGGGTTCAATTATTCAGAGGATTAAGAATGACAATTTCCATTGATCTCAGCAGGAGCCACAGCTGCTCATTTCCCAGGGCCGTGGCCTCCTCTCCCTCGAAACATGGCAGGGCAGCCTCAGCCACCCAGAATGATTTCAGCCTTATTGCCTACAAAGGTGGGCACTACTCATGACATTTTTCTAACCTGTGTCTTGGGCTGTTATAAAAACCCTAGACCTGTTTAATCTTTTTTAAGTTTAAACTGTCTCCTTTTCAGCATTTTAATATTCTTTTTTCTACATTATCTTAAAAAGTAAATAATTGCCACTTTTGATTTGCTAAAATCTACTTCTAGCACAGAATCCCCTTGTCTGGCATTGCTGGAAGATGTTCTTATCAGATGCAAGAAGTGGGCCCATGGGAATCTCATGCGATTTAACAACACCAAGTGCAAGGTGCTGCACCTGGTTTGGGACAATCCCCAGTATCAAATCCAGACTGGTGGATGAACAGATGGAAAGCAGCCCTGCCGAGAAGGACTTGGGGGTGCTGGTGAAGGAGAGGCTGGACTTGAGCCAGCAATGTGGACTCACTGCCCAGAAAAACAACCATGTCCTGGGCTGCATCCAAAGCAGTGTGAACAGCAGGGCGAAGGAGGTAACTGTGCCTCTCTGCTGTGCTCTGGTGAGACCCCACCTGGAGTTCTGCATCCAGCTCTGGGGTCCCCAGCACAGGAAGGACACTCACTGAAGTGAGTGCAGAGGCCACCAAGATGATTAGATGGATGGAGCAGCTCCATCCCTCTAATCAGCAGTCTCAGCACAGAGGAAAGACTGAAAGAATTGGGATTGTTCAGCCCAGAAAAGAGAAGGCTTTGGAGTCATTTAATTTGAGGCCTTGCAGCTCTTGTAGGGAGCTGAGCAGAAAAACAGAGAAAGACTATTTACAAAGGCCTGTAGTGACGGGACAAGGGATAATGGCTTCAAACTCAAAGAGAGTAGGTTTAGATTAGATATTAAGAAGAAATTCTTTACTGTGAGGGTGATGAGACAATGGGATAGTTTGCCCAGAGAAGTTGAGGATGCCCCATCTCTGTAAGTGTTCAAGGTCGGGCTGGATGGGACTCTGAGCAGCCTAGTGTAGTGGAAGTTGTCCCTGCCCATGGCAGGGGGGTTCGAATGAGATGATTTTTAGGGTCCCTTCCAACCCAAACATTCTGATTCTGTGTTGATTTGGGGTTTCAACCATGGTCATTTCACAAAGATCATAGAGTGAGGATGAAAAAATGGAAATAGGAACTTCAGTATTTATTCAAGAGCTGGAACACAGAGCTTTCAACAAAACAGTTGAACAATCCATCAGACCTACATTGTTCTGGATGTTAGAGACTGGATGGACTGTAATTACTCCTTTTGGCCTTTAGGTCTGTGAAAAACTTTGTCCCCCTTGCTACAGATAGTATGAAGTATGAATTACTTGCATGGGAAATTTAAAAATCTGAGAGATAAAAATAAAGATTTCTTTTAAAAATAAAATAAAGATCTCTATACTCTTTTCCTTAGAAAATACAAGTTTCTGAAGCTTCTTGTCTGAAGTGTTTCAGGTTGGTTGAGTGTCAGAATACAATCTGCATCATGGTGTTGTCTGATCTAAGCTTTTGTATGGTCATACAAAGCTACAGGGTCTGCCTGCTGATTTCTGAAAGCCTGAGGTGTTTTGTAATATTATGATACCACTGTTGCAATCTTTCTGGTTTAAACTTATTTATTTTTTTTTCTCTCAGTGAAATACTGCATTTGCCTTTAAAATGCCAAGCTCATTTACAGCACAACAGAGATTTACTTTGTAGAAACTACTTTCTGAGGGCAAGGAGAACTTCTGTGAGACTCTGTTACCTGAAAGGGCTTTCGGTAATGAACACAGGTTATTACTCAACTTTTTATGTTTGTAGGTATCTAATGCACATTGTTTGGAAGTTAACTAATGTAGATAGACAGTGTGTTATTAATGGTTTAAAACCAGTTTTCACTGAGTCTACAGCTTAAGTATATGTATTTTTTCAAGTGCTTTTAGCTTTAATAATGTTGAATTAAATCATACTAAATGAAAAAAATTCTTTTCAAAACTCCGTTTATATTTTCTGTGTCCTTTGTGTAGTGAATGTTGGACTTTCAGATTACACCTTGAAATCCTCCAAGTTACTTGCACATTCCTGGGCACTGCATCTCTTCTTGGTTGCAAAGTGACTAAGTAACTGACTGATTTAATAAAAAACTTGTTGTGGAACAGTTTATAACATTTCAGCTGTGATGGGCTCTGTCATGACATGGGAGGGTGGTGCAGAACAATTCTAGCCATGTCTTGTAGAGAATTACAAGCTAAATTTGCTTATTTACTTTTCCCTTTCTGTAGAGGAGCATACAATTTCAGAATAAATGGCAAGGCAGTAGCATATATTGCATCTGTTCAGGGATCATAAAACTGCATATCAACTGTTGGTTTTAAATAAATAAATAAGTATATAAAAATTTACAATAGCAAAGTGTTACATTTTTCAGGATAAGTACATCTATTTATTAATGTGCTTCTGGTTATTAAATTAGACATTCCAATAAATAAATATTTTCTCCTAGATATAACATTTCTATGAATCATAGCTTTTTCCCTTGACAGTTCAGAAAAGAAGAAAATTATTACCTGGCATTAGTTCATTTTTCATTTTTTTTCTGTTCAAATTTTAATATCCTTATTTTTAAGGAAATACAGATTTAGTCTTCCAAATTGCAGGAAATAACATTTGAAAAATGTAATGTTTTACTGATTCAGAAATACAGAATTCAAAATGGGATAGGACTTGAAGAGAATTTGATTTTCCTTCTCCCCTGATGTTTTCTGTTTGAACTATTTTTATCCCAGAAAAGGATTTATATTCTACTTTACTGTGCTCTTCCTTGGCCATTTCTGAGTTTATAAAAATATATAGGATGGAAAATCAAATCAGCTAAAATCCATTTTGTTTCAACACTGCCAGTCCCCAGGAGCACTAGAATCAAATAAAAATACAGGGTGAGTTTAAAAGGAAGCTAAGTGTAGCATATTGAACTAGCAGCTGACAATCCCGGGTTTCAATGGCATTTGAATCGGAATACACTAAACCCATCAGAGAAGAAAGTAACTCAGTTAGAATGAAAAAGATGGAGACTGTTAAACTGTCCTGGGACAGTTCAACCTTGTACAGTTTTAAATATCAAACCAGAAGGTATGCTCTGGCCCATGAACAGTTCTGCACTTGGGCACTAGGTGAGCTGAGGTGCAAACCCATCAGCTCTGGGAACCTGCTGTGGCCCAGGTATGGGGCAGCCACTCACCCTGCTGTGCAAATGGATCCTGCTTTGATTTAGCTGCAGCTGCTGCTGCTATAAAATCTCCCAACAGAAATTCATCTGACACAGGAGAACTTTTCTCCCTAAGTCATCTCCTATTTTCTTCACAGTGCCAGATGTTCTTTTCTGTGTCTTTCACTGGTGATGAGACTTGAGGTTTAACATAAGCCAATGCTAGCAGGAGTATCTTCTATATGAGGGAATTCTTCAAGAAAATGCCAGGCTGGCATGAGGCCACTGCCTCATATAAGTGCTGCTCACAGACCAGGGAAACAGACTTTCTTCTCTGTAGGCACAGTTGGCCTTTTCTTGAAATCTGCTTCATGTTAAGTGTCAGAAACACCCACAGCGGAACATATAAGGGGATGGACTTTTCATGCTTGTAATTCTGGTCATTCCTAAGTGCTATAGGATGCAACCATGAGTGCTGACTTAGTTGACAGATGTTATTGAGAGGCCACTGTCAGTTGTATTTGAAAGTCATGGCAACACAGAGAAATTCTTGCACCCTTGAAGACAGCAAGTGCTACTCTTATCTTCAAGGATAGAAAGAAGGACACAGGGACCTACAGGTCAGACAGCCTCACCTCAATCCCTGGTAAGATGATGGAGCAACTAATCTTTGAAACCATCTGCAGGCACATGATGGAGAAGAAAATTCCACTGGAAGCAATTTATTAGTGGGGCTTCACAGTGGCTGATACTGGGTCAATATCATTTAATATTTGCTTCAATGAACTTGTCCCTGGAACAAAGCTCACCCTCAGTAGTTTCACAGCTGGTGCAAAAGTGGGAGGAACAGCTAATACTCTGGATGGTTGTGCTGTTATTCACATCAACCTTGCCAGCATGAAGAATTAACACTGAGAGGAATCTCATGGAGTTCTGCAAGGAGAAAGACCAAGTCCTGTGTCATGGAGAGAGAACCCCATGGAGCAGTACACACTTGAGACCACTTGGCAAGAAAGCAACTCTGCAGAGAAGAGCCTTGGAGTCCTGGTAGACAAAAAGCTGACCAGAAACACACCCTCATGGCAGAGAAGGCCAGCAGCACCCTGGGGTGCCTTAGGCAGAACATCGCCAGCAGGTTCAGGAAGGTGATCCTTCCTCGCTACTCAGCCCTGATGAAGCCAAATATGGAGTTCTGGGTCCAGTTTTGGGCTCCCAGGTGCAAAATTGTTGCAGATTTCACTGGAATAGTCCAGTGCAAGGCCACAAATATGGTTACAGGACTGAAGCATCTTTCCTGGGAGGAGAGGCTGAGAGAACTGGGACAGCTCAGCCTTGAAACTCAAGGCAGCTCAGAATCTTATCGAAGTGACTAAATTCCTGCTGGAAGGGAAGAAAGAAAGCAAGCTGGACTGTTCTTAGTGCGGTCCAGTGACAGAATGGGCACAAATTGAAACCCATGAAATTCTATCTGAGTATGAGAAGAGGTAGTTGGTGTTCAAACACTGGCACAGGTTGCCCAGAGGAGTGGTGGGGTCTCCATCCTAGGACATACTCAAAACCTGACTGGACATGGTCCTGGGCAACCTGCATCTCACCAGCCCTGCTCTGAGCAGAGGGGCTGGCCAAGATGATATCAAGAGGTGCCTTCCAGCTTCAGCCAGTCTGCAGTTATGTGTTTCTGCAACAGCACTGTTAACTCTGTTTTAGGAGTTCTTTATCTGGTATTTGATTTGGGGTTTTTTTTCCTTTAAGAGAAAATTAGGCTGAGTAGTATGTTCAAATGAAAGGACAGGCTATAACAATTGATTAAATTTTCCTAGGCTATAACCTGTCTACAAAATCATCAATAAATAAAGCTCTATTACCCACCCACAAAACCAGGAGATTGATGACAAACCAATTATCAATTTACTCATTAGTCTTTCTAAATATTAAGTATTTCTTCTTATATTTTTTTTTATTTTTACATTGTATTTTCAGGACAGTTTATAGTTTTGTGAAAATGAAAACATTTTTTAAGTGCATGCCTTTGCAATGATTTTCAGTAGACATACAAAAATATTTAGAAACATGTATGCATTTAATCACTAATAACAGTAAGAAATCTGTGTTCTAGCCTTCAGTTTTTATACATGTCCAAGCTTGCATGTCCTTGTGAAGTTTATTAGGAAGTGAAAAACATTTAACTACTAAATATAGCTGCTATAACATTTAATCCTTTACAAAGTCTAGATATCAACTGCTTATATAGTAAATACCATTGCTGGAAGACTAGAGATTACTTGTCATGATTTTCAAATTATTTGAATTTTTTTCCTTTCTTTTTAAAGGGGTAAAAAAATGTTTTGAATTCCTTGGATTTAGTCATGTAAAAATGATCATTAGTGAAAGAGGATACTATCTCCTGAAGTCTTGGATATAATACCTCTGGGAGAAACTAACTTTGGGAGAACTTTTAATTTCCAATATTGTGCTCTAAGCAAACCTCCATTGTGTTCTAATCAAAAACTGGTGTAGCTATACTTGCCAGTGTATAAAACCTGAGAGGAAAAAAAATTGAGAGATTGCACTGAATTGTCTTTAACATCTTAGACAGGCACTGTGGCTGTTTCATCCATAACCAAATAGAGACTAATTTCCAGAAGCTAGTGCTGAACATTGAAATTATTTGATGTTTTGGAGAAATGAACTTTAAAGTCTCCTTTAGCTTCTCTATCCAGCAAGAGAAGGGTATTGCCATATAGGTTCTGTGAGATTCATGGTCACAGCTCCCATGAGTATGGGAAACACTAATGAGTCTTTATGTGTTCAGGATGACTGAGGACAATGTAGATGGAAAACAATGTTACATTGTAGTAGTAGAGTAATTGTTCCTATGTGGTCTCACAGAGATGTTTCTAAACTTGTAAACATAAGTACAAGTGTTGTTAAGGCACATGAAGGACAAAACAGCTCCAAACAAAGGAATACGCTCCCGAGCTATTTTTCTCTCCAGAAATATTTCGGATAAGTAGGAGTCAGTAGGAATACTGACTGTATTTTAAATCATAAATTGAAAGCTTAATTGATTGTTTTAATTTTGGGATTGAGCAAATGCATAACAATTGCAAGTAAACAATTACTAGATGGCATCTGTTTATTGAATAAAATTTTTAAGACAAATACAGCTAGACTCAATCTCAGTACTACTGCAGTGTACCTAAGAATGTATGACTCTATGTGCATGCTGTTATTTTCCTTTTGTCAGTGTGGTGAATGCTAAGCAACAATGATTGCATATTCTAAATACAGCTGCATAATTGCTATTTGTTCTGACAAGGCGCTGAGGTTGTCTGTTGTGGACTGCATCTACACATATATGGTAGGTATTGGGATCAGTAGGAACAAGCACAGTAAGAGT
>VWZD01004979.1:110623-134294 GCA_013396695.1 Sakesphorus luctuosus | reverse complement strand
GCACTGCTATATGGTCATAGAAGCCCCATAGCAGGGGAGTGATGTTATGAGTAAATGAATGTAAATGAAATTAACTTCATTAAGTGGTGGATTTAACTTGATAATTTATTTCTTGTTACATCCCTCCTTCACATTTTGAAATTGAGTTGTATTTATTAGTTTCTAAAAATGTAGAACTATGAAGTTTAATAAAGAGGTTTGCCTTGATTGTAAAAACCAAACATTATCAATCAACAAAAATGAACAAATTTTCTCTTTTCCTACAGTGATGCTGTCAATTCTAATAGTTAGTAAGAGGTTATTGTTGATTGCTTCTCCAAAAGAAATCTCACAGCTCTGTGACATCTCCAGTTTATTATCAGTTCATGCAAATATTAGCAGATTTTTTTTCTTCCCTAAATTAAAACTTTGCAGTGAGAGCGTTAGTTTAAGTAAAAAATCATTAGTCCAAGCTCTTTAGTCATTACTGTCCATTTTTTCCCAAGTGCTCAGAATGGAGTACAGGTAATATTATTAGAGCAAATCAACAGAAATCTGGAAAACAAAATGAATATTCCCAGAATGTTTACCCACATATGAGAGAAATCACATCTGTTTAGTTTTTATAAAAGAGCAGCTGATGAAATGAACAGATTTGCTGTGATTCACTGAAAACTACCTTATTTCACTGCAAAAATAGTTAATTAGCTGCCAGTCATTTTCTGAAATATACTTTATTACTTAATGGGGAAATAAAGGAAAGCAGTAAGATTTTTCAGAGTAAAAGCATCCAGGATATGAAAAACTCAACAGATCTGTATGCAAGCCCAAGAAAATATTTTATTGTTATCATTAATAAATGTAATAGAAAGCTGACCAACCAGATATTACAGATCATTTAAAATATATAGGGCACGTCACATGTTTGCATACAGTTCAAAATAGTATGTTCTTTTTCACAGAGCTCAGGAAGCATTGTGAACAATTCCCTTTTCTTTTTAAATTAATGTCTTGATTTATTAAATTCGGATATTTGGAAAACAAAGTGTTTCATCTTCTCTGAGGAGAGATACTTGGTGACAGTATGTCAGAGTGAGATGTTATCACTGATAGAACTGATAGTTAATTGGAATGTTATGGTTTACTGGGTTTTTTTCATATATACCTAAATGTCATTTGGAAGATACAGAGAGTAAGGTGAAAACAGTGCAGTAATTTTTTTGAACATATCCTGAGAGGAAAAGACATAAGGAACTTTGAGGAATTATAATATACAAAAGGCCAACTTCTGACCTCTGGAAAGAAGAAGGGCACATCTGTTCCTATAACATAATTTTTGTACTTAAAATGGAGTAGAGTTTGAGATGCTTTGAGAGTAAGAGAACATTTTTGTTAGAGGATAATAGAATAGCATAGAATAGTTCAGTTGGAGGGAATGTACAAAAATCACCCAAATTAACTGTTAACATGCAATGCCTGCTGGACACTGACACACCTGAGCAGCCTTTTTTAGAGTATTTTGTTTTGTTCTGTCTTAGGGTTAGACATTTTTATGTATGGCCAGCACTTCAGTTAGGTGTGATAGTCTTCACAGAAAACTGAAATTGTGGTCACCCAGTAGGAAAAGCAAAAATGCAAATTGTTTTTTTTTTCATGCAAAACCATTCCCCTTCTAAGGTACACTCCTCTTGTTTGTTTCTGGTTTTGATTTGTCTGGTAGGTTTCTTTTTCATTCTGGTGCTTTTGTGTTATCTTTTTTAATTAATTGTCTTAGACTAATGTCACCTAAGATATCTTCTTAGGAGTTTAGCCCTTTTATCATATTATCTATTGATTTCATCCTTTTGTGTATTTTCATGTCTTTCTCTTATGCTAGTTATATTTTCTCATTGGCTTCTATAATATCTTTTTTTCTCAAAAAGTAATTCTTTCCTTGTTCCTACTCTTTGCCTTTCCCCATCTAACTCCCTATTTCTGTTTGGGTGTTTTATCTGTTCTTCCCTTTTTTCTAGGTTATTTTTTTTCCCCTCAAGGGTTAGATCTCTCTCTCTCCTTGTCATATTCCTAAAGGGGAAAATATTTCTTATCCATGTATCCCATTTCCTAGAAAATATCACTGCAGGAAGATCATAAACCAGAGACTTCTGTGCTATGTCTTGCCAGAAAGATGCCCATTCTTGGTTATGTATGGGAAAAGTGCATAAAGACATAAGATTTATTGCATTGGAAACAGCAGCAAATTCTAGTGTTATGAGAAAGTTAAAGAACATTTTGTAAAGGAGGAAATCATCTTGTGTTTGTTGCTTTACTAATATTGGGAGTTACATAAGATTAGAGGAGGAAATGTATCATTTTAAGTGAAATCTTTGAGATATTTAATACTATATTCATTTTGCAAACATGAGAATAAGGCCAACCATATTCAGTCATTTGCGATATTGCACAGTGGTTGTACAGTGACATTAGTGCTGTTAGTGAATGGTATCAAATATTGCTCCAGAACCTTCCCAGAACTTCATTTGTGTTCCTGCAGACAGGCATGTCTGCCATTCATTTACCTGATTTGTATTCAGAGTTGGTGAATATACACTGAAGTATGTCTGGAAGAGAAACGTTAGAAAGCAGTCAACCAATTGCAGACTCAACCAATCCTGGTTTTGAAGTGTAGTGTGGAGGTTTATTTCATTAATGAAAGCTGATGCACTCAGCTCAGTCACTGAAAACTGTGTCATTATATGTGGAGTTTAAGCCATGTGAAAATAATTAGCTCCGTGCCTTTAATAGAGTAGTTTTGAGGGAAATATGCTGTTAAATTTTTTCATTTTCCTTAAACATGAAAGGAGATGAAATCTTTCCAGGGAGCTGTTTGTTATGGATTTCACAAGGAGCTCTCATGTTCAGATCCTGTGTGCTTCAAACAGTATATGGAATGAGATCATCCTGGGGGAAAATGTGTCTTGCAAACTCTTGCTTACTTCCAGCTGACATTTGGGGAGCCAGGGAGCCCAGATTGGTGGGAGTTACATCCATTTCACTTTGTTTGGAGCTCTGGTTGATGTAAGGCTGGTCAAAGGGCAAAGCCCCTGACGTGTAAAAGAATTTACAAACATCCCATGGAGAACATACCTTTCAGTTATCAAGAAAGATTTTTTTATTATTTGTTCAAATCAAATTCTGTTTGCTCTGATTTAAAATACTACCTTGAATAAGCTGGAAAACATAGTAAGAACTGTATCTTTTAGGATATTTATTATCTTTATATTTTAGTGCCTTTCCTTTTGGAAGTTGTAACCAGCTCTGTCAATTGTGGCTGATTGTCTCTGAGCACAACAAAAATCTAGAGTTAAACCAGCCCAAGGTCTTTTCCAACCTAAACATTTCTATATTTCTACTATTTATATATGTAGCATGTGACTGTAAAGAGTCATAAGCCCTAATTTCAGTATCATTCCTAAATGCTCAGCTCATCTTGTAGCAGTAGCAAAGATTCTCCAGCATGTGGGGATTTGAAGATTGATGCAGTGCAGAAGCCACGCTGCCTCTTGTAGAAGGTCCAGCCACAGCAATTTTTCTGTTCCCTCCAACAGTACTCTCTGCTTGCAGGAGCTGTGAAGAACCAGCAGGCTCTTGGTACCCCTGCAGGCAATTATCTAAAGTTAGAGCATCATTTTATTTGTATTCTGCTGAGGACAGACTCTTTACTGAGCTGTGTAATGCACAATTGTAATAAGTATTACTGCAATTAATTATTTTCAAAACACCTTCTGGCATCAAAGCATCTTCTAGCTGTTTCACAAATATTAGCTGATTCTTTCCATCCATAGTGAGAAATATGAATGAATATTGTAATCTGTATTTGCAGAGGTACTAACATCGAGAATATAAAAGCCAAAAAGGAAATTCCTTCTTTCCCAAAATCAATGTGAAGTTGTGGCTATGCATCAAAGTCTTTCTGGCCTCTATATGTAAATGTCCCACCAAGTATTAATGATAAGTCTTTTCAGATATTTGTTCATATCCAGTGACTCTCTGAAAAGCTGAGTCAGGGGATTCTGTGCACCCATCCCCAGCTCACACCTCGCTTTTGATAGGGGCTGGGCACCAGGGCAAATAAGTTACATCAAAATGGAAGTTGAAATCATCAGCGACCTATTATGGTACTTTTTAGATTCGTTTGGGTTCTTTTTTTTTTTTTCACTTTTACTTCATCTTCTGTCCTCCATGTCTTCTCCAAGAAAACAATCATCTGAAAAGAAATGAAATAACAGCAAAAATACATATGTGAAAGAAATGTCTTTTGCGAGTCTCTCGCAGTTGAATTTAAACAAAGTCTGTGAGATTCTCAGGTCCTCTTTTTATCTGCACATAGCACAGTAATGCCTTCAGAAAGTATACTTCATGTCTAAACCATGGAATTAAGATATGATTGTGATTAAGGATATTATCTTTTATCATATTTCCTAAAGAAAAAGGAAAATCTCTCTCGCTTTACAGTTCAGCTGTCCAATTGATACTGCAAAGGAAAACTCCAGTCATATAGTAAAGAGAAAATTTGTCTTATTGTTTCATATACCTTATAGCACAAGTGGAGTTATTTATTATAAAACAGTGAGTGTAAACTGGGGATATGTTACAGTTGGTAGAATGGCAGATGATGCAACAATAGCAAGAAAGATGTTTCTTCACTGAATAAGATGGAGAATGTCATGTATATATGAATATGCAATACAAAAGGCAGTTATATTTTTATATGTGTGCAGTATTACCTTTCTGTTACTTTACTGGTTCTCTTTCCATTGTGATGGTTCATTAATTTTAATCATTATTTTTTTTCTATTTGTTCGGGTTTTCCTCTGTTTTTAAACTATATTTTGACATGTGGCATCTGTAAGTAGCTGACAAAAACAACGAACATTTCTAGGTATGGAGCCAAAATTCTATCTCACCTATAATTACAGTAATTAGTGGACTCATAAAACCATAGTGCTTTTGAATCTTGATATTGAAATTATTTTGTAGTTGCAGACTTCATCTTCCCAGCAGAGGGAGATTTTGATCCTTTTTGGAAGTTGAGTTTTCCCATCAGACTACTTAGTTGAAATATTCTTTTGTATATTCCATGAGAACTGGAACTTCTGCCAAGACCACAAAATTGTTACAGGTCTTTAATGGTCTCTTATTTATTTAATTGACTATGCCAGTTAGCTGTACAAGTCATATACCCATGCATTTTTCTTAACTTCTGTTATCCTGAGTCTCAGATTTGCTCAATGTTTGTCTGCAAAAATATGCATACAGAATTAATTTTAAAGTCATTCATTCTTTAGAGATCCTATTTATTTATTTATTTCTGTAAGCCAGTGGAGGAAGGCCAGCTATCTGGATTGGGATTCAATTCCTCTAACGAAGTGTGTGTCAAAAACTGGAGAGATTCCTTCCTAAACTAGGAGGACACCTTCATTGTGGCATCCTTAGGGCAGTCAGTGAAAGAAAGTGTGTGTGTAAGAATCAACACACCTGGTGATCATCCACAGCCATGCTTGCAGGAAAACTAATAAAGCCTTGTTAAATTTATGATGTTATGTGTGATGAGTTTTGGGTTGTTGGAAATCACAAATGCTTTAGTCATTTCATGTGTAGGAGATACATTCTTTTAGAGTTTTCTTACCTTCATTTGACTTTCTTTACTCTGGAATTTTGTCCTCTGGGAAGATGTTTTGAAGAACCATGCAGAAGAAAAGCAATTTACCCTCTTTATATTCTCATTACAGCAGGCATATGTGGATTTTTTTTGCTGTATTTTTTTCTTTTTCATATATGTATATGGGTGTATGGGGCTATAAAAACTGAATTATGCTGTTTACATGCAAAAAAAGCACTAAAAGATATAAGAAAATGTGTTACATATACAGTTTGAATTTGGCACTCTATTGTACAACTTTTGCATGTACAATATATTCTGTAAGGTCTTCAATTTATCTGTTTGATGGATAAATGATAGGAAAAGAATGACCATATTAGTTGATAGATATGTAAGTCTCATTTCCTTTTACAAGAAGACTTTCACAATTTACTTCCACCTGTCAGCAGTTATAGATTGTGTTTGGCAGCACACATCTATATGACTCATACCAGACTATATTTAGGATACTGAGGAAAACAGAGGTTATGATACTGTTGGAAATATATTCACTGGAAACCAACATCCACTAGTTTTATTGCTTTTTAGTCAAGTAGTTTTAGTTAAATCATCCACTCTGTAGCTCTTTAACTTATTTCATAACCACCATTGAAACTATATCCTTTCATGTTCACCATCCATAATACCCGATCATCTGAAAACCACTAACAAATCATTTCTGTAAAAAACCTTTTGACAAGGAGTATGGAAGTTACATTTGGAGAATAAAGCTCTGAGTTTCAGTCCTAGGAAGAGGTGTAGTCTATGGGATTTCAAAGTGTTTACCTTGGATGCTAAAATTTCAGATAGCTTCATCTTTTTCCTGCACAAATTGAAAGAATATTGCCTGATTTTTTTTCTACACCTTTTCAAGTGTGTGACCAGGTTCCAATCAGTTATGTTTCAGCTGTTCATTGTAAAAATTAGGGGTTTTTAAGGTAAGAACATGTGAGGCTGAATAGCTGGGGCATGCATAAAGTTAGCAGCAGTCAGAGAAGTGAAAGCAAACAAGGACACGAGCAGAATGAACCTTGCAATTATAAGTCCATCTCCAATCCTAGCTTCCACTTCACAGGCCCTTTTCCTTCCCAAAATGTTATCAACTGTCAGAGCACATAATTTGTGGGTTGGGTTTTCAAAAGCAATGGAACAGAACAAGATTGCATAGGGTCAGGTAGGGCAGAGTGTGTTGTCAGCTCTCTGCCAACACCAGGAGGCTGCTGAATCCCTGTAATTTCTGTCCTGCTCTGTATCCTCGAGGGGCTACACTGCCGACATGGATCAGCTGTCCGTTCATGCCCACCTGGTTTGGAGCGAGGTTAGAGCAGATGTACAGACTCTGCTTTGAATGTGGAACACGTTTGGTGCAGAAAGAGCATTCACTGAATTTAAGAGCTGCCCTGTAAAGGCTCTCTAATGTGATTTTCAGAGGCTTGTAACTCAATGAAACCTTAATGAATACCCTTGGATTGGAAGCAATATAAAACCCCTTAGATTCCGAGGACCAGTGCCAAAGTATTGTTAAAGGTTTTTAGAGGGAGAATGTAAAACTGGCAAAACATATTTCTCTTTCTCCCCATTTTCACTAATCCCTTCTTCTGAAATGATGTGATTTTCTTTAGAAGAAGCTTCATTTAAAGTGATTAAAAGCCCAAGGTATAGAGATAATACACAATTTTCCAGTGCAAAAGGTTAATGTTAGCCTTTTTTATTTCTTTGTTGAGCCATTTTGTGTCTTTCTGACATATCAATTATATGTTTTATTGCTATAGATATGTTTATGTCAGGCTATCTACTTTCAGGTTACAGAACATTTTTACAGTCTTTAAACTAGGTAGTATTTTGTGCTATATATTTTTTAAATCTTTTTGCTTCAGTGAGACTTTAAGCTAAGATTTTTTTCTGCTTTAGAAGTACTGTTAATAATACTCTTTATAATAATAAAAATGTCAATGGCATTAAGTTGTGACACAGATCTGAAACCAGCCTTTGAAGAAGATTTTGTGTGTCATGTTCAAAATAGTTTCACAAGGTGCTCTCTGAAGTTACCATTGTGGTTTTCAACAGGGCTTCAGTAAAGCTTAATGTTGTATCCTTGTGTAGAAAATTATGGGCAGTGTGGAAGTGATGTAATAGCATGTTTGCTGTGTAGGAGGGCACTTTATAATCAAATTGGCTCAAATCCCTTTATATGTTATGTGTGCAAACATTTTCTAGTAAGTCCTTCCTAGTTTGGACTCAGCTAGCACATCACAGGCAAAAGGAGTTGTTTCAAGACACTTATTGCTTCACGTGGCTCACCTAAGCTGGTCAATTCTTGTGCTTGTTGTTGCTTTATAAAACACTGATACTGCAGTAACCTTTAGAAATGCACCCCTTGGTTGCAGAACAAACGTAGTATAAATTATGGTTCTTGCAATTTCATATTTTAATAATATTCATTTTTTATTTCTTTTGTCCTTAGAAAATCATAGCAACCTGCAAATCCTATGTTGTGAAAATGTATTCTTTAGGGTATGCCACTTTTCTGTGGAAGCCTCAAGTGTGTAGGTTGGAAATTGAATTAGACTTTCTCTTCCATTTTCTCAGATGTTCAAAATTGTTTCTCTACCACAGCTCAGTTTGCTTCAAAACACAATTAATTAGCATTAATCAATCCACAAAAATAAGCCTAAAGGCTACATTTGTGGATAGTATATTCATTCTGTTGGATGTTTCCACTTTCATTTCTCTGATTTCTTGTACTGACCTCAAGTGTTTTGTGTCTTTTTCTCCCGAAACCCTCATTTATGACTCTTTCATCTGTAAAAACAATGAGTTCTGTCCTACTTAACTAACACATAGCTGATAATACAGCACTGATTCAGCAGTGCAGTGATTTGGGGGATTTTCAGAAGAAATAGAAGAATGTATCTCCCATAAAATAGCTTTCTGTTTCTTTTATATTCAAGCATTACAGTTCCTTATCTCAAAACATCACATTTCAAATCCTGAGTTGACTTTGTACTTTTGCCAGCCAAAGACCTAAGATAACTGAATTTGGTTTGCACATCAGTTGTCATGGCTGACTGCAATAGACCCCCAAACCTGCATAGGTTTAACTTCAGAGAAGAAGAGGTTACATTTTTCTCATAAAGCCTTCATAACTTTATTCAGCTGTGAATGACATGCGAAATACTGTCAGACCACTATGGTCTGTTGCAGAAATCATGCAAACTTCCTTTTTTAAAAAGTGAAGATCTAATCCTTTTTTCTTCACCAGTGAATAGGAGGTCAGCGCACAGCAAATAAAGTTTCTGAAAGACAGAGGCAAATCCAATTTTATGATCACCGCTTTTCTCAACACTGTGCCCTCATATCATTAGACTGTGCTCAGTAATTCCCACAGCTGATGGGATAAGACTGTGATGTTTAACAGTGCGAGTCACAACAATTACTTCAGCTTTGCCAATGATACTCTACATAATTTTTCAAATTATTTTAACTATCTTGCACATGAATTTACATGTTTTTAGGTAGGTATCCATTTTTGGATCAGAAATGTGGTTAAATTAGAATGGCATTGAGTTGATTTGGTGTAAGTCACAGTAACCTGTTTCACCATAGTTCTAACAGTTTACCTAGCCTAAAGGTCTGTTCTGTTCTTTAGAAAAGGGGACCAGAAAAACAACCTCTAAGTCATGTACATTTGTGTTAATAAGTATTTATTGTTATTTAGGTTGAGGCCCATGAATCACAGCTAATGTGTCTTTGTGATGTGAGCTGCTGGAAAGGGCTTTAGACACAAACTTTGCTCTTATATTATTCAGCATATTCATTGAAAGCATGGTTATATTCAAGGAAAACCGTGATGCTGTAAAATGTATTTCTGTTAGTCTGTGAACTATTCCAGAAAACAAATCACAGACTCTTTAAGATGACATTCACATGCTGTTATATGGTATTCAGTGATAACACTGCTCTGTGAAACAGGAGGCACAAGGCAGACTTTAGACTGGTATGTCAGGGCTTAAGCCACCGTGGGCTGTTGGCTTTGTCTGCTCTGCCATCCCTCACAACTGTACTGACTGCTGTCCCTGCTGAGTCTGCATAGCTCAGATATCCTTGTATGACCCAAGAGCAACATTTGTGCCTTTTTGTGCCAGAAAAAACCCCACCTGTATTGTATGGTTTGTCAAAAAAACATCCTACAGAAGGCGTAAAATCTGAAAGAAGAAAAAGCCTGATTTGCTGTTTTTAGAAAGATAATCAATTCTTAAACCTTTAGACAGGAATTAACACTTGTTTCTGATCCTTCTAGCACTTTGGAGGGATTGCCCCGAAAAAATATATTCACAATTGTTGATTAAGTAGATTTCATGAGCTCTCATATTATGTTAACTACATGATCAGTGTATTCACGCAGCCGTGTTACTGCTTAGAGATACTGTATCTCACTGTCTTTTCTCGTATTCAGGCTCTAACTTGCCAGAGATTTTTAATTTATTTTTTTTCTGAATGAGAATATGACTAACAGATGTTTGGTTTTGGCTCCATTTCTACATTCTTTGAAAGCTGGAGAATTAAACTGCTGACATTCAGACAACACTAATTCACATATCCAGGGAGCCTAATTTGCCATCCCAGAGATTCTGATTCCTGGTGTTCATGGGTTTAAAAACCATTTCAGTGGCACAATATAAGAATAGGCTGGGGAGTTTCAATAGTATGCTCCTGCTAAACATAATCACATTTTATAAACATCTGCGTCATTACTGGCGTGATTCATCTCTAAGCTGTATACAGCTGTGTTTGCAGTTTCAATTAACAGTCCTCTAATTTCATACCCATCTCATGTTGCTAATTTAGTTAATTTATTCATAATTAAGAGTATTCTATTTTCTAGGAAGGTTTGTGGAGCTTAGTGTATTATAAAATATAAAACTCAAAAACTAAAGCCGAGGTATTTTGTCTCTTACAATAGTCACATCAGAAAAAGAATGTCATTATTGTACCTAGAGAGGAAGACAAGATATAAGAGACATTTTTTTCTTTTCTCACTGCGCAATGAGAAACCTTTGGAACATTATGGCTTTGTGTTTGAAAGAAAATAACAGTATGAATGTGCTCTTTTCTCTTTTTCTGCCTTTCTCTCTTTTGCCTAAAATCTAATATAATTCTATAATTTAGACTGATACAGCTGGTTTTAATATGTAAGAAAAAATGATAACACTAAAAAGGGTCTTACAAGGGCAGAGGGGTGTGTGAGACATGAATCATCCTATCTCTGACATTTTTGTCCTCTAACATTTCTATCTTAGAGTAAAATGTATTTAAAAGGACCTATGTGATTAGAAACTGTGAGATAACTTCCAAAAATTAATCCTGAGGCATATTCAGGTAGAAGATAATAGTTGGACTTGATGATCCTCATGGATCCCTTCCAACTCAGAATATTCTGTGAAACCTTTGGAATAAGGACTGTCTTAGTATTTATGAAAACAAATGTTTGTTTTTTTTAAAAAAAATATGCTTTGTGTGTCAGTACAAGAATATTGTGTGTGAAACAGAAATCCTAGAAACAATCTTTCCTGCAGTTGTCCACAATCTAATGATGTTCTGCCATTTTACCAGGACCAGTTACAACTCTCCAGTATTTTGTAAATACAGAAATGCTGTATTCACCATTACCTTCCTAAGTCCTACAAGGATATGCATTCTAGGAAGTGGCTACAATATTTAGGAGTTGTATGTATAAAAGGTTCTTTAAAAAAAAAAAAGGAAAAAAAAAGAAAATAAGAAAACTCTCATCTTTAGCATTAAGTATATTTTGATATACTTGTGTGTTAGTGACCAGGAAAGCAGAACAATGGAAGTTCAGCATCCCTTTCTGGAAAAGAAAAGAGGGAGAAATACGGGACAGTCTTCCTTCTTTTTAAAAAGCAGTTGTTTGAGATAAATATTATCCTGAGTATTGCTGTAATTTGAGGTAAACAGAGGGCTCTCTAAGTTGTACAGAAAATGTTGAAATAGTGTGATCAATATATCTCAAGCGGAGCTGCAGGTTTTTAATGACAGCTGCTGAATCCCTTATAGCTGAAAAATCACAGTTGTCTGCTGCTTTTTCCTTTAATCTTCCCCTGCCTACAGTCTCCTTGATACTCTTTTAAGTTTCTCTCATTGCTCTTTTTTCTCTTTGAAGCTTCCTTCCTTCCTCTTCAAATAAGCTTCTCCTTGCCTATCATGCCATTGACAATCATGCCACTATTTATTAAAAAAAGGCTAGGAAGAAAATCATTAAACAAACAAATAGAGAACACACTAGAAAATTTATAATCTAAAATGAGAAGAAAAGAAAGGGATGGAGAGAAGAAAAGTGCAATGTAAGGTGAGGGAGGTTTTTTAGTCATAGCAGGTATAAGAATCACCACCTTTTCTTTTCCTAAAAAATCTCTTAAGATCAGAGTTAGTGAAAGACACAGCCATGGTCTGAGCAGACCTCTAAAGCTCTTCAAAGCAGACCATCTCATAATTTTAGTTTCTTTTACTTTTCAAATGTTAACACTGGAATGTAATATTTTGCTAATATTAAAAGTTTGAACCATTTCAACATTTTAGCTGCTTAATCTGTATTTAGGAAATAGAATGACAATTACTTGTACAAACACCAGGCTGCACCACCTTTTTTTTTTTACTATAATGATGATCAGAGTTAAACAAGATTATAGAAATTTACCAGAGTCCTGTTTCACTGCAAGCTCAAGGCAAAAGAGATTGATTCAAGTGCCCACAGAAAGATAGACTGACACAGGTTGTTCAATCTTCAAGCTTCTAAGCAATTTTAACACCTTTTGATCTTTGTGTACATTCTCCAGATTTTACTATGCAAGAAGGGAAACAAAATCATTTTCTGTAAATAAATAAAAAAAAAAAAAGTTATGATTTCTTTTCCCTCCAAGGAGGGATGGGTCTTCAAAAGGGAGCACATAGACCTTTGAAATTTTATTGTATTGATATCATACTATGGAGATTTGTTGCTTTTTTCTTTTCCCTTTTCTTACATTTCATAAAATCATCAGGCAATTTTGCCGTATTCTTCAGATGCTAAGATGCTGTGGAAGTCTGTAAACCTCTGTGAACTTGTATTTTAAAGAGAATTGCACACTGCTTGCCTATTTATCCAGAGGCATGTCTGTGCCACAGGTTGGAAACAAATATCCAAATCTTGAATCATCTTCCTGCTTAAATTAAGCTTTTCAGATAAAGGGTTTGGGTTTCATTTCTGAACCTTCAATTTCATGACATTAGACACAGGATTCCCAGCCATGTTTCTCCCAAAAAGGGATTTAACACAGGCAGTAGTACAAAAAAAAATGTGGTCAACTTTTATCTTCTGCATAGTTTTGCTGACAGAGAAGAAAATAAGTACTTGTCATGAAAATATTGGTACATTTTGAGTGTTTCAGCTTTGTATCTTTAACATCAGAGGGTAATTTTACTTGTTATACACTCTCAGAACTTCTGAAGGACTTGCCTATGTAGTGGTGATGTGGATGGGATATGAGTACTGCATCACTGTGCTCACAGGTGCTGCCACTTACAGATTGAGCTCCCAGTCTGAGTTCTGAATGCACCCTTGGTTTAGTCATCATTTGTTCTGCTACAGCATATGCCTGTTTTAATAAAGAAATTAGTGTCATTTGCAATAAATATTAGTCTTGACCTGTAGTTCAGGTAATACTCTCTCTCCCCCCCCCCTCCCCCTCATCCCCCGCAAAGAGTAATTCTTCAAAGACTGCTCTCTGATCCTAAGTAATGCACTAATAGACCTCACAGCTATCTGGACATCTCTTTCTCTGCATCAGCCAATACCTAAAATGTTTATGTTAAATATGTTAAATGTTTACTTGCTATGTAAAACAAAGGTGATTTTGAGTCACTCACCTGGAAAATCGATCTGCATTTAATTGACCAATAAAACAGACCAGCCAAGACTAAAAATCAGTCAGTAGAAGATCAAGAAAGGAAGTGGGATCATGTAGGCCACTAAAAGATCAGACATATTCCATTTATGAAAAGGCAATTTTCCCCTCTGATAGGATGCCCACGTCTGCTCCTGGATGTCAGTGCAAGTGCTGTGTGCCTTACCTGTGCTGGTCCTGCTTCCTTCAGTGGAAGGCCCTTACAAAGGCAGCAGGATTTAGCTGCCTGATTCCTGGTCATGTCAATCTGCTACCCTTCACTTGTGGAAAATGTTCAAAGGTTCTTGTCCTGTTACACTACATGATAAAGTCTGTGCAGATTTGAAAACCTAGATTTCTTTCTGAGGGTTTTTTATATGCTGTCCTCCCACTCTGAGGACTGTATAAATCCCATTGAAGCAGCAGCCTCTCAAACTACTTCAGCAGGTCTTGGCTGAGGTTCTGTTTTGGTTTTTTTTTTTTTTTTTATATTCAGATGCATAGGCAAACTTCTAGAATTTTAATTATATCTGCATCTGATGAGCTGCAGAAATGTAAAAGGGGTTTGGGTGAGATTTAATTTTAGATAGTAGCTTAATTAACTGCATTTGTAAAAACCACTGCAGCTTTAATTAAATTTCTCTATGTTAATTTAGTTATTTAATTGAAAATTTATTGGGATAGTCCTTACAATTTATAACTCTTTCTGTATGAGGATCTTAAAGAACAGATCCTAATAATAATTAAAATTAAAACCCAAACTGTATTTAAGTTTTTGCTATATTTCTTCTGGCTTTCAATCTATAAATGGTGACTGAAGAAGTATTCTTCTCTTCTCATGTGTGTTGGGATTGAGTTGGCTTTATCCCACATCAGCTGTTGTTCCTTTTTCGATGCCATGTCAACACTGGCTTGTACTACTGCAAAAGTATCACTTGCAAGACTTTTCAGGTGTTGGAGTGGGTTGTGGTGCACAGGGAAAGCTGTTTGAGTTCTGGGTCTGTAAGAGTCTGTGCTGTCAGAGGTATAAGAAGTAGGGGAGCAGGTCCAGTAAGGGGAGCAGGAGCCAGAAACACTTTGATCCTTTTGTAGCCTTTCATAGGCCCCTGCACATTTCCAGGACAGCTTGTAATGTCTCTCTGGTTCCCTGCTCTGCACTGAGAGATGTGGAGAGATAAAGAGAGGCTGCAGCACTGCACATCCTTAAAGGAGGGTGTGCAGCTATTGAAATGAAACCCTGTACTGTGTGTCCATCTTGTCTAACGACATCATGAGGAAAGGTTAATGATTTCTTTTCACAGTCAGGCTGCAGCTACCTGAAGCAGAAATACGTAATACATATGTTCTAATAAACATCGTATACAAATTAGAATTACTTTAAACTTGTGTTCCATTTCCGAACCTATACCAATGATCACAATCTTCCAGTGACAGAGCTCAGAATTTCAATAATATATGCTTTCCTCTACTTGAAATTATTTCCACTGCCCTACATTTCACTTACAACTCAAAAATTAATTCTATTGATACATTGCCAGGGAGTCTGTTCATAACAATTTTCTTTTCCTTCCCGACACCTATTGCATGCTTCAGTTGTATAAATGGTGACTTCATGTCCTTTTAGTGCAGCTGGACATTTTCATTTACCCTTTTCATCTGAGCATCATTCATTAGAGTTCCTTCATATTTTTGTCTGCAGTGCACAATTTCTACAGAATGCTGTGATCTATACAACTAAATAGAGGAGGATTTCCTGTCCTTCCAATGTCATGTCTGTCCAGTTATATATTTGAGACAGATCATACAATCCCATTTGCTTGCCTTCCTTGAGGTACCTTTCTATCTTAGTTCATTCCATACTGCTTTATTTGTGGTACATCAGATTGTTTGAAGTGAAATTTGACTTCTGTGCATTCTTAAATAGTTCAGTGAAATAAACAGTAAGACTGTAAATTCCCATGAAGTCACAGTGTAATACATAAATCAGAAAGTTGAGTAGAACGTTAGGTTTATGAACTCATGAGCCATTTTTCCCAGTGGTAGGAAGTGCTTCTAAATGAACCAAAATAACTTGTTCAAAAGAAAGTCTGAAATAATGGCCAGCATCATTATGATCTCAACACACTTGGCCAACTTGGAAGATGGGTGGTGCTGCTCCTGGGACAGTTGCTGTAGTTTCAGTGTCTTTGATAGCTGATGTAATGTCTGCAGACTGTTAGAGCTATAAAATTGCAAATCCAGAAACTGGTGATGATAGTACTCCTTCTTGAAAATCTATGCACTTATTTTAAGGGCTATTTGCTCAACAAAGAGTTCACAATAAAATATTTTTTATTACCTGCTTGGTATAGAATGTCCAAATACAGTAATAGTGTCTTCTGTGATCATATTCCAAGGGACTACTTTTCTTCTATACCATCCTATCAAGAATGTGTATCCTAAGTAATTTTGTAGCTACTTATGGTTAATTATTGTAATAAAGCCTGTCCTGGACCTCTTTTAGAAGTGTTTTGCTTAATGGCCTCCATGGCCAGGTACATTTCAGCCATAGCAGTTCTTGAGCGCAAAGTCAGTTGCCCAGTTCAACATTTGTTAAACTTCAATGTAAACATACTATTGAATGTCAGGAAAGTCCGGATTTAAAAGAGGCACCAAATCTACAGAGGATTCTATAGCCTTGTAGCATGGCTGAAGTCAAAGAACCTTGCCTTTCCTCCAAGTCTGAACCAGGTGCTCAGTTATGATTAATTGTGATGTGTATTTTGATTTGCCTTTAAAATAATCAATTATATTCAAGTCTGATTACTTAATAATGTGCCTTGGGTTTGCAAATTTGTACAGCCTAATACTGGTTTACAAAGTGTGGTCTGATCTTTTCTCTGTGCTTCCTGATACTCCATTCAATATTATCACTGTTCAACAGTAGGCATTTTCCTAAATATTCACTCTCTCATTCTTTAGTTCTAAGTTCACAGTCTGCAGACTTCATGAGATCTTATGATCTTATTCTTGGCATACCAAGAATAATTTCAGAGTGTTAGAAATACATATTTTAGTACATGACTTCCATTGTTCCTAATATTCCCTAGTTAATATGTGCTGGTAACAAAAGGAAACCTGTAAAAGGCTCATTCAATCTGCATTTATGATATAAATGGTAGAATTCTTAAAGATTACAGCAAGAACATTTTGAGTATAAACACTTTAGCATACTCTAATATGAATCTATTAGGGAAGAAATGTTAGCTGGCAGTCTAGGAGTTGGCAAATGGTTTCCCAATTAATAAGAAAATCCAACTTCTGTTGTTAAACAATTTCAAGAGCTCGTAAAAGTGACAGAAAACTGGCAGGCAGAATGGTTTTGGTGATGTAGGAGTTGAGATTAATAATGCCTTTTCTCAAAGGAACAATGTTTCAACAAGTCCAAGGTTTCATTTAAAATTTCTAAGACTAGGGGGAAAATAGTTGTATTAAAATTACATCTTTTTTCAGCCTAACAACTTTGAAGGTACTCCTCACATTTCCAGTGTTATTGATTCTGTTTTCAACCATAATGGACAGTTATAACTTTGGATATACCTCCTTTCTGTGGCTTTAGTGGATGTAGTCATGACTGTACTGTAAAAATACATAGTCAGTGATGCTCAACCTGTAACTGGAACAGAGCCAGGAGAAAATGTTGGTCCTGAAGCGAATTAGTTCTCTGGAAGTGAATTCTTTGTGCCTCCTTAACTCAGTGTTTTAAACCTTGTGCAGTGGGATGTTAAACACAAAAAATACCCTTGACTGCTTTAAAAATGTGGTATTCCATCCTTTATATTCCAGAAGTCCTTCAGAGGTCTTCATGCAGTTCAGATTTTTCCTAGTTGGAAAATGACTTGACAAGAATGATGTGGAGTTACTGGTATTCTTACTGATGTAAATGCAGCTAAACTTTAATGTATCTCTTGTTCACCAATACTCTGTACTTTTTTATATATTACTCTGTGCTTAAAGGGAACTTTTTTTTTTTGCAAAGTTTCCCAAGTATAGTCGGAAAAATCAATGTTCTGGGATGATTTTGAAGGAAAAGCTATTGCTGTATGTGTATACTCCTTCACACATGATTATGTACACATATCAAACAGATTTTCTGACAACATGGGAAACAGAAATATGTTTGAGAGCTGATGAGCAGGTATATAGTTCATTCTTGCAGTACTAGGCTATCATGACAGACACAAAGGTGGTTGGCTGGCAAAATAACCTGTCCAATGAATTTAAATCCAACAAGTACCTCTGTACAGACTTTGAAGGTTTTACCAGTTTCATGGAAAGTATTTCAGATCGCCACAAAAACAAAAAATCACAAGTTGCCTGATTTTTATTTCTAAGCAATAAAGAAACCAGGACAGTTTTTTGTTTGAACAGAAAAGTGAACTGGAGTGGGCAGAAAAGTAAATTTTTTGAGAAGCCTTACCCATAAGTTGCTGTCATAACAGGGATTCTAATAATTTTTTTCAGCTTTTCTTTTGGCCACACTTTAAAGAAGATGGGGGGCAACCTTGATAAGAGACAGTGCAGGCAGGGCATTTTTGAAATCTGGAGGCTATAGAATCATAGAAATCATGTTTGGGGTCAGAAGGTCATCTTCTCCAACTCCCCTGCAATTATCAGGGACATCTTCCACTAGATCAGTTTGCTCAGAGCCCCATCCAGCATGACCTCAAATGTTCCCAGGGATGGACAGAAGACTGCTAGGTAAGAAAGGAAGAAAACACAGACGGCAGGACAAGAAAAAGTAGAACACTTAAACTCTGAAGAATAACAAAACATGCAGGATGTGAGAGTATAAAGGAAAAAGCAGGAGCCTAAGAGAATCTAATAGGAAACTGGCAGTGGTGAGGAGGAGGAGCAAAATGGGAGGTGAGGAAGCTTCTTGTTGGCATTGGAAGTGGGAGTCACAACAGAAAGGATTTGCCTCCTTGTTAAATATTACATACATTGCTTTGCAAATTTACCTTTCAAAAGGAACCAAACTAAAATTAAATCAGTACGTTTTGCTCATGTGAGCCTATAAAGTTGTATTTTTCTATTATTATTGTATTGTTCTCTTATTTGATGAACATTAACAGTACAAGATCTGTATCCCTGGTTTCTCAGCTGTTGGGTTTTTTCTCTCTTTTCCTCCCTGATTGTCATGATTGTTTTCCCTTGTACAAGACAGATGCTAAATAATAAGACAGTGTAACAGTACAGACAGCTGAACTAGAAACACACTGATGGAGTGTATTTCCTTGGGGAAATGCCACGGAATGGTCTACAAGGACATGAATTTCAAAATCAAATGCAACCTATTTCACTGTGGATTTTTTTTTTTCCTAGAATACATGTAGGCTTGAAAATTCAAGTTTTTTCAGTCTCACTGCACCCTGGTCAGTTCAACAACTCTTCTACTGGTTTCTCAAGCTGTAGTTTGGAAAGTTGTTTTGGGATTTGTAGCTGCCTTACAGCCTCATGTCTGCTACTGCTGGCAACTCTAGAGGACAAAAATTACCCAGTCAAAAGCAATTACAGATCATCAGAGTGGAATTTGGCTTCTGCAGCCCGAAAGCAGTCACGGACATAGAACTGTAGGCCAGCGTTGCTATTGCAGCAGTTTGTAATCAAAGCAGTTGTTTGTTCAGAGGAATCTTACTGTACAGGGGAGCTACTGACTGAATAGACTGTCCAAATAATGGCTTCTGTCTTAGGTCTGCCTGGGTAAGAGTTTTGTTACTTTCCTGACACTGTGGGGCAAGATTATGGAGGCTGCAAAAAGACTATCAGGGCAGAAGAGACATAAAGGATATAATAGGATCTGCAGAGAGTGAGTTCCAATGAGAGAAAGAGAAGGGAATAGGAAAAACCCTCCTACAGAGAGATTTTGCGCTTTTTTTAACAGATAAGTTTAAATAGGCATAACAGAATCAAATTATGTAACTAAATTTTATTAATAGACAAAGAAAATAAGTAAAGCAATAAATGGACTAACAAAAATTCCAATTGTATTGTGTATGTAACAGAACCAAAATTTCACCTGCATAGTACTAAAAATAAGGACTGGCATTATTGATTAAGAATGGGCAGAGAATAGCTAACACACTAGGGTGGAAAGGTTTCAAAGTTAAATGACTCTACATCCACAATTTTACTCCACAGGATTTTTCATTAAGTTAAGAAAGTAATAATGAACCCAAAATCCCCCTGTCAAACCTCTGTCTTTTCCATTTGTAAACTTCTGTTTGTAAATTATTAATTTCTAAATAAAGCTACACAGGACTCAGTGCAGCTTGAAATTCCTCTGCATGTCTCATTCAAATGTATAAATTCATTTTAGCAAATAGTGTATTGAACAAGCATGATTTCATGTCCTTTTACAGAGGATCTCATTATTTTTATTTGACATAACTTGTCAAAAAGCTTACATAAATTTACTTCTGTCTTCAGATTCCTTAGGAAATCCTAGCCATCCTGATGTATTCCAGTGGGTTGACCCTAGCTGGATGCCAGGTGCCCCCTAAAGCTGCTCTGTCCCTTCCTTACTCAGCTGGAAAGGGAAGAGAAAATGCAGTGGGTATTATAATGGCTCATGGGTCATGGTAAAGACAAGGAGAGATCACTCACTGCATCTTCTGTGAGAACCTGCCAAAAGCTTCCCCCATGTCTGACAGAGCCAATGCCATGAGAGATCTGCCTTCATCATATACTGATAGTGTTGTTTTGGGTGGGGTTTTCATTTTCTGTAAACCCTGAAAATATCAATCTCAGCAATGTTGACGAAATTTTATATAAAAATATGACACTTGATCTTGTAGCATTAAAGCAAATAGAAGCTTGTCAGTTTTACAAATGAAATCAAATCCATCCATGTTTCTTAAATTGTACACATGGTTTTAAGATGCACTTTGACTGCTTTTAAAAGGCATTTTATAGAAGAAATGAGGGCTGTTCACGTAGATCACTCTAAAGTTTTACGAGTTATGAGGATGGGTTGTTTTTCGTCTTGCAGAGTCCTTTCTTGAGCAAGTCCTTCATAGTCTTTCATAAAAAGGTGGTTTTTTCAAGAGAATGCTAATTTCTTTCTTTTATTTGCCTAGTTTGAAGGCCACATGTCAGATTGTCGCTGTGATAACAATAGGTTGCAAGTTAGACATTCAGAAAGGGTTCTGACTTAGTACATTAAAGTTTTGGAACTGCCAATTAAACTGCCTGTCACTCTATTATATGGTGCAGCTCCACAGATTCTGCAAATTCCCGGTTTGAGGCTGGCTTCAGACAGTGTTGGAAATCTTGCCTTTGCTTCTCTCTTATTCCTTATTTCACAAACTTGAATTGCACTCCCCTTAAGTGGCACTTCATCTCACGTTCTCCATCTTTCTTACTGTCTTAATTCTCCAAGATCTCTTCTATTCTTAGAATTTCCCAATTCTCTGCTCTTAGAAACAGATGAGTAATAAGGCTGGCCTAAACAGAAATAAGTTATTTACTGGGAGGAGGAGAGGGGGGAAGTGATAAAATACCAATAGCTGTGAAAATAGAGTGGCAAATTTAAGAGAGGTTTTTATGGCATTTGATAATAAACAACTAAAGCATTTTTCAAACTCGGATCTGTTTTCTGGAGGTGAAAGGTTATTTTTTTTATGCATGAGTTTGTTGCATTCATCTTTGAACTGATATACACAAAAGGTATGTTTAATGTTTGCACCAATATGAAGTCTTTGAAATTGCAATAGTTGGTGCAGACCAGTCACAGTTTTCCTAGAAACACAAAATATCTTAGCTTTAATTCCACCCCCTCCTGCAGGGCTGCAATTTGGAGCTTTCTCCGTGGGAAAGAAGTGGCCTCCCTCTCTGCTCAAGGGAGAATCTGAATCTGTGAAATGGATAGATCTGGGGTTTGAGCAAAGCCGTTCTCAGAGATCTTAGCTTCGTCTGAGACCTTTACAGACTGACAGTGGTAAATATGGTATTCAGCTTTGCAAAGAGAGGGCTAATGAAAACAGATTTAAGATGAAAACTGCATGTAATGTCACTGGAATTACTTGAATAAAATCTATGGCACTTCCCAAGTGCACTATAGGATAATGGGGTTTCTTGAACACACATGAGCGATGGTTTTCTTTAATGCATGCATTCTCTGTGATCCTTCATGCCAGTATAGCTCCTAATCTTCACTATACATAAAAATGTGCTATAGCACTATTTATTTATTTGTTTTTCATAAGCACCTTTTCTTCACAAATAGATGAAACTGTGGAAATCAGAGAATGTATCATCCAGCTTAAACTAGAAGGAGTATTTAAAGATTGTGGTTTAGTGACTTGGGCTATATATAACTTGGGTTTTGCTTTCATGCCAATTGAATTTAATTCACAAATTAGAAAGCATAAATATATAGATTTTGCCCAGCTGCAGGATGAAGGCAGCTCTGCTCACAAGTCACATTACATTATTATAGAAGTTTTGCCATTATCTTCCATCAGCATAGTATCAATCCTATCAGCAATTGTTTCCATTTGAACAGCTATTTGCCTAGAGTAATTTTATTATCTTTCACTGTGCTATATGCATGTCTTCCCCAGGGAGAAAAAAAGGCTTTTGTGCAAAATCGAGAGCTGTAGTGATATACAAAGGAGTGTCAGATAACAAGGAGCATTAAGCACTGATCATATGGTTGCTCCCAAGCTTGAGCAGCTGCTGGGATAGAGAACATTCTGTAGAAGTCATTGAGACTGAGAGGCCACCTTCAAAAACCTCATTGTACTGGAACAATAAATAAACATTTGCTTAATCCCTCCCGTCAGTAATCTCATGAGATGAAGCTTTTCTTTTTATGTTGTGTCAGCATTTAATTGAGCAAGTAGTTTTAATCAACTTGAAATAGAGTATTAAACTCTTGAGATTTCCAGATGTAGGAATATGGATAGGATGAACAAACAATGTGAATAGATCCCACTGTAACAGAAATGTCCCTACTGACATCATCTTACTGTTTCACCCTGTACAGACAAGAAAGAAACCAAAAAGGTGATCTATTTGGGGAAGTTTAAGGATTAAGGATTGTTTGACACGGGTCACTTGTAGCATAACTCTCAGGAAAAAAAGAAAAAAAGGAGAGAGCAGAAAATACGAAAGAGGAGAGACAGAGGATTAATACAATGGATGTTGCAAGTAGAATCCTTTTTGTGCATTATTACCCTAGAGTGTACCCCAATAAAGAATGTTTTTGTCTTACCTTCCTCCTTGTCCTATTCTTTTCTGTAGCCCTCTTCCTTCATGCATTCCTTCTGGAGTCTTCCCAAGATATCCTCCTCCTTGGCATGCTAACTCACTTTGGAAAATTAAGCTTCGTAAAAGTCAAATTTATACATATCTTTAGAGGATTATTCTGGGATGTACGTCTTAGTATAAGTGGAATTGTCTCAGGAGTTGAATATTTCTCTTCATTTCTGATAGAGGAAGGCTTTTATCTGTCTCACCTTATGACTACTGAATTAGAACAGATAAACCTCACGCAGTCTACTGTGGATACGTTTTTGCATGGCGTTACATATGTAGCAGCATACTCAGACAAAGCAATTCTTCAGCTCTTATTTATTAACATTATTGGATAAAATTAATAGGTTTGTTACATATGTATGAANGGGTGAACTGGTGCTTTCACTGTCCTCAGTCAAAGCTGAAGATGGTGAAGGAAAAAACATTGAAATCATAATCAGCTAAAAGTAGTGTTGAGTAAAGGCAATTCTGACTGAAGCCTCTCTTTCTTTTATAAGTAACCTGCATAATATACAGGTCCAGGCTATGACATTCTTACTTGCAGTCATGAGCAGCTATTCCCAAAACTAATGCTAGTCATGGCACTAGAGGTTCACAAAGCTGGGGAGAAGGAGCAATAAAACTAATATGATGAAACATCAATGGAAGAGAGGGAATGTAACTAGAACAATAAAAGAATAATCTTCACTGGTGATGCTCAGCCAATATAGGATTATTATAGTCATATGTTCGGGGGCAGATACAAAATAAAACATTCCTTGCATGACATTCT
>VWZD01004979.1:77250-110607 GCA_013396695.1 Sakesphorus luctuosus | reverse complement strand
ATTCTACTTACAGTTCCCTAAGTCACCAAAGATTCATTTCCCTTGGCACAAAACTGGTGTGTATTACCTGACCTTTCAGAAACAAATGGTATTTTCAGTGCAGCATGAATTTATTATTTTTTATTAGTTTAATGAGAGGAAAAAATGAGGAAAATCAAAATAACCGTAAAATCTTGTTAGGAGACAGTAGGGCCTTACCTTAGGGATGGATTATGAAACATTAATAATAGCATTTTTGTATTAAGTACCAAAGAGAAGAATTGATTTTATATTGTTTAGAAATATTTTTAAAGTGAATAGAAAGGAGTCAGTTCTATTTCAAAGGGTAAAAACCATAATGAAGAGAAATAAGTCTACTCTAGCAGAAAGGCAAAAGAAATATAAAAGGCCACAGCAAGGTGTCATTTTTTTATGTCTTTATGTCAGAGACAATGCCTAACAGAAACACATTTATCAAACAACCATGTTAGGGTAGGAGCAGTGGATAGTTAGAGCCCAAAAACAGGCTGTTCAGCAACAACAGAATCATAATTAATGGTTCAGCCTTTTCATATTACAAACATATCCAAACATATACTTAGATTGAGAATAACAAAGTAGTTAGATAACACAAACTCTGTAGGAAAATGCAGGGGAACAGTGAGGGCAGAGTCAATGTAGCCCTGCAAAACTTTTCTCTACCTTGAGAAACCTGGCTACTGTTTTAATAACCATCACAAGAATGTAAATGTGTTCTCATGTTATATACCTGAAATCCAAATAAACCAATTTTTCTTGAGTGATGGGACATGTTAGTGGCCTCAAGACAGGTTTTGCAGATCAATGCCTTGTCCTACCCTGCTGCAAGTTACATTTCTATAAGCACTTGACAGAGAAAATTTAATCCCTGGCACATCTTTTGTGAAGACCCTTCACTGGAGCTGATCTTTTCTATCATTTCCTGTCCCAATCCAGATGCCTTCACTCCTGCAAAACAGTAACTTTTTCCATTAATATTGTCAGTAAAACCAGTAAGATTCCTGCAGAGTAAGGCTTTGTGTAAATGTGACTGAAGGAATAAGGACACCCCTTAAAACTCACCTAAGATAGAAATGGGAGAGGAAAAGTATGAAGTTTGTGCAGTAACAGAAAGCACAGAATTGATTTATTTGACGTTTGATAGTTTGATGTAGTGTATCTTACAACATTTTTTCCTTTTTTCAGTTGCTGAAACATTTATTTATAATGGTCGAGGAATATCTATATATAGAACTTGCATAGACCATGTGGGGATGAAGAAGGAAAGAGAGAGGAAAAGGGTGGAAGATTCTATCCAGTCACTTGTGTTTCCATTGTCTTCAGTGGAAGAGACCATCATCAGTTTAGATTTGTAGAAAATTTCAGTACAAGCTGCTAATGACACTTTACAATTCTGGAAACATTGTGAACTTTATGTGTGAAATAGTACATATCTTCAGTTTTAGAAATAATTTGTATTAGGATGTATTCCATCCTCTCTCTCCTTCCAATAATCCTCAGTTTAGGAACTAGGTTTCCCCTAAATTTGGTACAAGAGCACTTGGAATGAGAGGTGAAAACCTGGGGTTTGTAATTCCTCTTCTGTTCCTCCCAAGGTCTGAAAAATAGGTTTCTCCTAATTTTCTCTATTTCCTAAAAAAATCAATGAAGAACATGTATCTCCATGTATAGGCTACTTATGTTATGTATTGTAAGTAACTAGAAAAGCACATGGCAGAATTTTTCTCATTATAAATAATGTTTATCATAGCTTATAATTCACCACCGTCAAGTGCCCTGTGGCTTTAGCACAATTAAATAAGATCTAATAACACTGACACAGCAGAAATTATCATATTCATAGTAGGAAAGGAAAGGATTCCTTTTGGATTTATCCCTGTTTCCCAATTTCCTAAGGCTTCTGTTCCTCAGTTTTGATTGCAATTGTTCACTGAACCCGTTGTTGTAGGCCATCATTATTCTTGGATCTCTGCAGCTGATCCACATGTCTCTTGGTTATGGAGCCTAGAGATGATCACAGTTTACCACCCAAAGGCCTTATGGATGATGAGTAAACCTGAAGGATAGATAAAACTTCATTAAAAAAAATATTGATGTGGAAACATTTCAAAGCTTACAGTATGCAGGTATGCAGGTGCCTTGATCTCAAAAGTAAGATTTGATCTCAGGGAGAATTTTATCTCAGGCATGCTGAGCTCCTTACTGGAAGTTTTACTTACTGCAGAGCACATTCTCTCCCTGGTTGCAGGCACCCAGCTCCCACTGACTTTGAAAATGTCAAACTGCATCAAAGTTAGATTCATTTTAAGATCAATAACCTACCAGAGGTTCAGGGTAGCCTATACATTTTAGCTTCTCTTTTCCCCAGCTTACAATACCGAACTAAGAGTATATGTAG
The DNA here is from genome assembly GCA_013396695.1 of Sakesphorus luctuosus. NCBI lineage: Eukaryota > Metazoa > Chordata > Aves > Passeriformes > Thamnophilidae > Sakesphorus > Sakesphorus luctuosus. Next base: position 108,191 of record VWZD01004979.1, on the reverse strand, counting down.
TTTCACCTTTATGCTGAAGGCAGAAGAGAAATCATTGAATCTACAGGTCTGCACAGCCAGAGCTCCAAGAAGTATATTTTATGGCACTCTGTAGAAGATACATACAGAAGAGCTTTAAACTAGGAATGTTGCATTGGAAAAGGAGCTGAATGAGAACCTGGGGGTGAGGATTAAAGAGCAGACCAGTATGGGTGGCACTGTAGGGGGTGCCTGCTATAGGCCACCTAACCAAGCAGAACAATTGGTTAAAGCCTTTCACAGAGAAGTAGAAGCAGCCTCCATGGAGGCCTGGCATGGTTATTTGCTGGGGAGACAACACAGCAGGTCCTAAGCAAGGCAGTAAGTTCCTGGATGGGACTGATGGAAACTTCCAGACATAACTGATGGGGGAGCCAGTGAAGAAGATGCTCTGCTGAAACTCATACTCACAAACAAGGAAAGGCTCACTGGGAAGATGAAAGTCAAAGGCAGTCTGGGCTGCAGTGACCATGAGAGCACAACCTGGACTTCAGGAGAGCAGATTTTAACCTCTTCAGGGATCTGCTTGGAAGAATCCCACAGGTCCAAGAAAGCTAGCTGATAAGGAAGGATCACTTTCTAAAAGCTCAAAACTGGTTCATCCTGAAGAACAGGACATCAGGCAAAAATGCCAGGAATCCTGAAAGTGTAAACAAGGAGCTCTTTGCAAAACTCAAACACGTAATAGGCACTACACAAAAAGTGGAAGCATGGACAGGTAACCTGGGAGGAATACAGGGGAATGTCCATGTGATTAGACAGGCCACAGCCCATGTGGAGTGGAATCTGTTGAGGCATGTCTACGGGTATTTATTTATCTGAATTTGAAGCTAAAGGAAATTGCAAATTGAAAACTTTTTAATTAGTTCAGTGCTGCTTTGTGAAAAAAAACCCTGCTAAATATAAACATTTGTAAAATTACTTTCTTGGTATATTATGAAATTCTGCAAGGAATTTGGCAGAAAAATAGTTGATACTGATTAAATTGCATACATAAAGCAATATTAAGGAATAATTCATGTGTCTGGAAAGCCAAGAATTTGAAAGCTTTCTGAAGAAAATGGTCTAGAACGGAGGGCTGCACAGCAGTTTCTTGCACTTATAAAAGCCTGAGTCCATGCTCAGCTCAGATCCATTTTATAAAATATTTTATATCTAACAATAGTGTGTAAATAAAACTAAGGAACTTACAGTGACCCAAAAGTCCTTGCAGAACTCCCATCAGCTTGTGTGATGGCTTTTACAGGAGCAGTGGGGATGTCAAATGTGAGGCTTCTCTGACAGAGTATCTTTTATCCAAAACAAACCAAGTAATGTTTTCTAAGAGAATTGTTTTGTAAAGATGTTTGTTCTTCAGAATTCACCTGATTTACAACTGTTTTATTCTCTCTAAATTTGAATGCTTTTGTCATTTAAGCCATAAGTCCTTTCTTTCCCTAGACATAGAAATACACAAAGGCTGAAGTGCACTGATCTAGGGGTACAAAACAAAAGCCCAAGAAGCAATAGCTGGTTATTCACAGTAGATATATTAAGTCAAGGAGATTGTTGTTTTATTTACTGTTTTCTGAGGCTCTGTGCCCAGAACTTTAAGATGTTTCCTGAATTTATATTACATTTTACTCTCTTGTTTCATCTGAAGATTAACAAAACAGTCAAGGTACAATACATATATTCTACTAGTTTTTAGGATTATTTCAATCTACTGAAATATACAGTCCTACCAAGATCCAGAAATTTGAATTTAGTCTTTGTAACAGCTGTAAATGCCTACAAACAACATTGCACTTATGTATTTTCTCTATAATGTGGAAAATAAGCACATTTCACATTCATTATTACACTCTCAAAATATTTCAGACTACAGAACTTTATACCAGAAAACTAATTGCCCTTTGCTGCTTTTTCAACTCAGTAAATAGCAGGACTTAAACTTGAACTTCAGCAGCTGGGAACAATGACTATCAATTGCCTTTTCCCCCCTGCTGTTCCTCATTAAGAGCACAAAGTGTTCTTATTTAAATCCATCCTTATCTCCTAATATACAAGGAACAGTGAGTGAGTGAATTCAGTAGCTATTAGAAGTACAGTAGATCAGATCTTCCTGTTTATTGATTTGCGAAGAACATTCTCGGACTGCTTTGACAGCTCTGACTCAGTGAGAGCAAAGAAAGAAGCTTTTCAGCTCTTGGGAGGAGAATTGCTGGGCAACATTAAAGAGGGTCTTGTAGAAGCCAGTTTCCTTTGATATGCAGTCGAATCTGCTGTGATTGGAGTCAAGGTCAGGAGGCTGTGGAAATGCTATGAATATGGTGGGGATATTAAAGGAGAGTTATTTTAATAAGTATTGTGTGTGTGCACACTGACTGATACGGAAAATTGCCTTTCTCTTTTTGTGAGAACAGCCTTTAGTGAAGCAAATTAGGGAAAAAGAAAAAAAAAAGAAAAAGAGCAGATTGTGAGTCCTTTTGCTGCTACACTAAATGTAACTGTTTAGATGAGAATCTTCTAATCTGTCCTTCTTTTCTTGCTGTTTTTCTGCAGAATGCCGGCCATTCAACACTTGTCTTAACTCTCTATCTTTAGCATTTTCTTTAACTACTGATCTCATTTCTACTGTGTCACGTTAATAAGTAGTAAAAATTGCTACTCACACACCTTCACATACTTTGCCTATTTTGGGGGCAGCATCCATCTGTAATATGTTATGCTACACGTGCCCTTAGATGCCCTTATAAAAAGGTTATTATTCTGACTTCAGAAGAATTTATATTGTTGATGTGTTTCAAACAAGTAATTTAAAGAAGTTATGCTCAAATGTAAATGTCTGTTTTCACTCAGATGGGATAGGCAGTATCTGCCTGACCTCCTCACTCTTCTATCAATGATCTTAAACTAGAAAGTGAAGTAATTTGACAAAATAGATAATGTTCCCATTCCTCCTCCCCTGTTTGAAGTTGTGTTCTTGGTGGATTGAAAGATGCTTTAATATTTGCCTATATTGGATATATTTTATAGAGAAGTGAGGAAAAGTTTCAATTTCTTTTAAGTGAAAACAAAAAAATATTCTCTCTGAATTTAGCATTTGTCTAGTATGACAGAACACCTAGCAGTGGTGGGTAAGGAAGGAGGAGAATTGAAATTTTTTTTCCATCATAGTAATAATAAAACCCTATCAAAGAAGCACATGATAACAATGAGTCTTTTCAATGACACTGTGATTTGGCTTGGAAATGAGGTAGTAAAAATTGCTGTTAATTTCCATGTGCATCAAAGACGAAAAGCTTTTCATTTTTTCCCAGAAAGAATAAAAGTTGACTTAAACATTGCAGACATGTAATGGAGTGTGCAGAGCAAACACGGAAAATAAAATAAAAGCTACGTTGGGCTTTGCTTTGCTTGGCAAATCATAATATTTCTAGAGAGATCCATCCACACCAACAGAATGGGGTTTGATTCAGTGTTCCACACACTGGGTTTTCTGAAGCACCTACATCTCTTCTAGCCTCATCTTAGGAGGAAATCAGCTGTTATTTACAACGATGGCCACTTGAGAATCCCCATACTCTGAACCAAATGCAGTTTTCCTTATAATAAAATGATGTGAAAAACTGGAGCCTTGTGTGAAGAAAACTGTGAAATCCTCAACCTGATTAATTTTCCTTGCTTTAAAAGGAAGAAAACTTATATACTGTTAATGAAAGGAAAATTACCTCATCTGATTTCACTAATATCAGCTTAGCCAGAGTAATATCCCAAAAGTAATAATTTTAAAGGTCTTATTATCAGCATGTAACATGCAAGATGACAGAAAGGGTGAGGTTGGAAGGGACCACAGTGGGTAATCTGATCCAACCTCCATGGATTTGATTTGGGTATATTTTAGATAAAACTATACAGTGTTTCTCCACAAGCAATGTTACTTAAAAAAAATTAATAGATGGATTTCTAAAAAGTCAGCTGTTGCTTTATCTGAATCAAGATATGAGAATTTGGTTTAAACAGTTCAAAATACTTTTATATCTGATTTTGACTTAAAAATAAACACCAGGATTTTCTGTAATTGGGATACTTGAACCATCACTTTTCTTCGCTGAGGATACACACTTGAAAAGACATGCATTTCCGTTATTTATTTAATCCAATGTTTTACACAACACTTATCTTCTTTCAATCATAACAAATGAAAGAGTCACAGTAGTGCAGTAAACGTACTTGAATCTGAAGATGGTAATACTAAAAATCTATACTGATTTTAAGTGATATTGACATGGAACAGAAACAGCTTCTGCTAAACAATTTAGCATGAAAAAAAAGTTATTTGAAGTCCTCTTCCTCTAAAAACTTTGGAAACATTTGACAAAACAAGTTCTGTTTCCCATCACTTGGATGCAGCCATGTGAACTGAATATATAATGAGGCTCAGATAAACAAATTATGACACTAACAAAAGCAAAGCTGTGTCATGTAGTTCCTAGGAACAGTTTGTAAGTACTTTATTAATACAGGGGTTTGACCTTGGCAACATTTGTTATAACAGCTCCACTGAAATGATGGATTTAACTTTGGTATACCACTAAATTCAGGGGTGGGAGTGGGGGTGTTTTTGGTTTTTTGTTGTGTTTGTTTGTTGGAGGGTTGCTTGTTTATTTTTAATAAGATTTAGCTGAGAAAAATTTTATTAAAGCCTTTTTTTGTGTTTATGATCACACTGCAAAGCAGGCCTATATCAATAAGGAAAAATGAGTTGTTTGATTCTCATTATTTTCCATGTTCTCCAAAAGTACCCAACAGGAACTGTTCAGGTGTTCTGGTGCTGCTGAACTACTCAGAAAGATGTGATGGAGGAAGGAGGCACACCCCTCATCATGTTGTTGAAGTTATGCCAGCAAATATCAAGTGGCCTCAGCAAAGAGCTATGAAAATGGTCACTCTGTCAATTCATAAATTTTATAATCTTGGATGTACAAATTCCGCACTGGAGCAACAACCTAGGCCTAGCTGTGGTTTAATCCCTCCCAGTGTTGCCTGTAGCTTTGATTTTCAACCGAACAAGTTCACTGGAGGAAACTTCCCCTGGGGTGCTTATCTCCCGGGCAGGTGAGCTCTGATCAGCGGGTTAAACTCCTCTGCCAAAGGAGTGGCTGCAATGCTGAGTGAGCTGAGGTGACTGGTCAGACATCTCCTTGTGTTCAGCACACTTAGAGAATTCACATTCAATGAACTTGGCAAGGAATTTATTTAAAAAAAAGTTTTATTTTTAAGTCTTATATAGCCACAGAAAAAATGGCCAATGAAGCTAATGGTCATATGTAGTGAGAAAACACCAGGTAAACATGGAATGTTCCAGGGGAATATGTGACTGCCTTCATCCTTGTTAGCATTGAGGCAATTCAGGAAGAGGCTTCTGTGGGTTCCAAACTCTAATTCAGAATTCATTCACTTCTCTATCACAGTCCTCTGTTTGGACACATCCCTTTAGAAAGCTGAAAAACAAGGCATACAACAGCACCTAAAGCGTTAGTTATCTATTAAATGTTATGTATCTCCCTTCGTGATATATTCAAATAATGTGTCTTGCTGACTGAAATTTTCTTTATTAACCAATCTTTGCTAAAGACAAAAGAGGTAGTTTTAAAAGGATTGCAAAGAGTATATGCCATTCCATTCCTTTAACATTTTTTCCAGTTTTGTTTGTCTGTTTAATTTTGGGGGGGGTTTTGCTTGTGTTTATGTATGTTTAAGATTATCTTTCTAGTCTTCATTGAAAAGCCATTTTTTTTGCTTAAAAAGAATATCACATTAGTTAATGCTTTCATACTTCAGATAATTACACTGATGACCAGAAGCAGCTCTGTCATGGTTTTCTATGCACTCACAGACTTCCCCAACTTATATCTGTACTGTGCATTAGGTGTAAACTCAAGCTGAAAGCCAGTCCCTAGTATGAAGCATTGCTTAACAGAACATCTATCCATGCAATTCCCTCTAGGCTTAAATTGTCCTTTACCCAGATTTCTTGTGCCCACAGTTTCAGAAGTTATCCAGAGTTCAGCTTCTTCCTAGGCTTAGTTTTGTCTAACTGAGCACTCAGCAAGATTAAACAGAAAAAAACACAGGTCATAGGACTAACCCAGCATGTGCCTACCTTAAATCTACCAGTATAAAGGCGGATCTGTGAGCAATTCCGGATTCAAGGAGACAGCAGAAATAAGAACAGAGGCTACACGGGGATATGATTGTAGCTGAGCTGTGCAGGGAGATGCTGCTCAAGAGCGACTAACAAAAATATTACACTGAAAGTTTCTGTGTATGGGAAGCCAGAGGAGAAGAGAAGACATAGAAATGGAGGAAGCTGCAGGAAAAAAAACTGAAAAATGACCTGAGGAAAGAAAGGAATGGGGCACTTTTGCTTATAGCATCAGTGATAAATTTATATTGCTTAGAGAAACAAGATTTTGGAGTCTAGGGGTTATTGGACAAACACACACAGTCATATCAAAGAGCTGGTCAATCCCATCATTCTTTTTCCTTTCTGACTGTATCACACCCAGTTATAATACAATTATCCCTTCCTACCAACAACCAAAAAAATTTGCTGTAAGTTTTAAAGTGTGGATTGCTTTTTGCTTGTGCAACCTGTTTGTTTCCTTGTTATGTATCTCACAATTAGCCTAATTAAAAGATTAATCACTTCTACCCTCTGCTTTGCCAGAATTGATGGAACACTTTTTCTTACAGACAATAAGTTGAATGAATCTGCTTTCTAAGTTTTTACTTAATATATTTCAAATATATTCTATCATTACTTACAAACATTTTTCCTTGCTTCGTCTAATCTGATTTTTAGGTCTAACTTAATGATGACATCCTTTTAGCATGTAGGCTGCAAAGGTGCTGGTAAATGTCATTCATGCACTATGGAATCTTGTTACAACTGCCCCCTTTTGGCTGCTTGTTCAATACTTAACTTCACTGGGTAAAGATCAAACCAATCTTACAACTAGTGTCTGTTTTCATACAGTACACCAACCCAACAAAACATTAGGAAAAACATGTTCTTCAAAGGATTATTCCAAGGGAAGGGTCAGGGGGCTATGATTTGACTGATTAAAAGAACAGAGAAAAGTTTGTAACAGCTGCTCCTTGGTCAGTATCATTCAGTACTTGGCTATCCTGTCCACATTAAAAAGAGTTTACTTTCCTCATGCTGACTTATACTAGTATACTTTCAAAAGTACTTCAGAAGTAGTTTTTTGTATGTATTAACAGATGGATGTTTTAACTGCAATATTGCAAACCAGCAGTCATACCCTTTTCAGGTACATCAAGTCAGGCCAATTTGCTATGCCTGTTCATTTTCAACTTGTTCTACCATCAGTTGAAACCAAACCTTGTTTAACTCCTTTCTTTCCAATAAGATACATTCAATCCCAGTTAGACCGTGAGGGGTAACAACTGTTGCAGGAACTTTCTTAATTTTAAATTGAATGTTCAAGTCATGAAAAAAAAAAGTATCTGACTATAGTTGCTGTTTGTTACTTGTTTCGAAAAGAATCTTTTTTTCTCTCCTCTCTGAACAGGTGGCCATTGATGAGCGCATCCGGCAACTGCATGAAGCTCACAGGGATTTTGGTCCTACTTCCCAGCATTTTCTTACCAGTGAGTAATGTCCCAGTTTTTATGCTCAGTCTGCATACACAGTCAATTATAGCCATGTGCTGGTTATCATTGCTATGAATTTCTATTTTAGATTGTATTGTAATGCTTTTCTTTCCNAAAACAAAAACCCCAAAACAGTAAAAAAAAAAAACAAAACAAAACAACACAATCCCCCCACACCCCCACCCTCAATTTGGTTTATCCATTCAAAGAAATGTTCAACTTCAAAAAGGGGCAAAATAAGACCCGCAAGAAAAATATTTTACAGGATTTAATCACTTAGCAGAGCAGTGAGAGGATCAAAACCATAGTAGGGAAGTTGGCAGAAGAATGGTAGCTAAGTACACTTTTTAAAACTCTGCAAAAAATACAACTGCCAGTAAAATTCATGCTCCACCTCTACACACATTCTTTTATCAAGGATGTTTTGAAGTACACTGAAAGACAACTTGAAACACCTTCAAAGCTCCAAGGCAGTGACTAAAGTGAAGCTTCTTAGAGGCCATGTCTTTTCTATTGTACTTCAATTAAGGAGAGTAAACAGTAAAGCTTTATTTAAGAGATTATATCAGCAGAACAGAACACAGTCACAGGATAATGGTCTCTTACATGCAGAGGGACAAGCTATCCAGACATCAGAAATAGATGTTACTATTATTGCACAGCTACATTCACAGTGGGATAGAGGACAAACTTTTCTTCAGCTGATACTGCATTGTAATTTTAATAAGTTAACCATTTTTCCACTGAAAATCTCAATGGGAAACTGAAAAGTCTCAGCAGAATGACCTGCAAATTCAAAACCAGAGTCAATGTTGTGCCACGTAAGAACAATGCAGGTTGATTCAACCCCCCATCTTGTTTTAACAAATTATGAACCTATAAAGAGATAATCCCTATTTCTGTACTTTTCCAAAGTTGCTTTTTTTAACCCTTAGCCACTGAGAATAATTTGTTAGGTCAATATATATAACTGCAAATCAGACCTGTTGAGACTGAACATGTAAAAGTTATTATGGGTATGTGACATGAATGCCATATATAAAGAAATGCCTGTTTTTCTTATGACCCACAAGGTATTTCTGGTGGAGGAATAAATTTGTAGGGTAAATTAAACAGCCTGGAAGAGACTAGAGTGACCTGCACTACATTATCACACTGAACAGAGTGTCCTTGTTCTCTGTGCTGCTGTTGAATGCAGCCAGGCAATTTGTGTGATGGTGATGTCCTAGGCCCTTTCTGCCTTATTACAGATGAACTAGATCAGTCTCAAAGTTGCTCAGTGTTATGATAGTCACCTTTTTCAGCCCACTCACCATTAGTGAGACACTGAGACATTATTTTTATTTGTAACTTACTAGAGCCAGCAAAGGGTGGAAGTAATTTTGGACACTTTTCACCACTTGAGAATCACTTTAGGAAAATGAAGCAGGTGAAAATGTGTTGACTGTGGAAAAAGTCAAATCACCGAGAAAAATGAACATGTGTGTTTGTTTCCTCTCTCTCTTAGACATGTGTGCAAATACATATTCTTACCTATGTAAGAAGAGCAACAAGGCTGGTGAAGGGACTGGAGCACAAGTCCTATGGGGAGAGGCTGAGGGAGCTGGGGTTGTTTAGCCTGGAGAAGAGGAGGCTCAGAGGTGACCTCATCACTGTCTGGAACTACCTGAAGGGAAGTTCTAGCCAGGTGGGGGTTGGTCTCTTCTCCCAGGCACTCAGCAATAGGACAAGGGGGCACGGGCTCAAGCTCTGCCAGGGGAAATTGAAGTTGGAGATCAGAAAAAAATTCTTCACAGAGAGAGTGCTCAGGCATTGGAATGGGCTGCCCAGAGAGGTGGTGGATTCACTACCCCTGGAGATTTTTAAACGCAGATTGGATGCGGCACTGAGTGCCATGATCTAGTTAATGGACTGGAGTTGGACCAAGGGTAGGACTTGATGATCTCGGAGGTCTTTTCCAACCCGATCGATTCTATGATTCTATGATATGCAAAGTTAGGTATTTGAAGCTCTGAAAATATCTACACAATCTTTCACAAGTGTAAGTGATCATCACTGAAAACTGCCAGTACAAATATCAGTCCCATCTTTCATAAGCACCGAATTCCAAAAGCATCCAGTTCCTCAGTATCACATACTATTGCTGTGCCTGAGGAAAATATCATGCTTTGATATGCTTTTTATGTACTACCTGTGCTGCATCCCTACGTGGATGGAAGCACCTCTCTTGGAGAGATTGTGCTGCAGAAGAGAGAGTACCACAGTCTTTGCCTTCTAGCACTAGTCTTTTTTAATGTAGCTGTACTTTTGGGAATGAACAAGTCAGAAAAAAAGGGTTGCCAAACAGAACTGAGGGTGAATTTAATGCCTTGTAAATGAGCTTTCAGTACATGGCAAACAGTCAAGTTGACCAGTCTAGCTATGGCAACAGCAGTGAAGAGATGAATCACAGAAATTTTTCTGGTATTATTTTATAAGCTCAACTCAGAACATTTTTATTAAGGAGCTGAGACACACATAAGATCAATGCAAACTATAATCAGTAAGGAAAATAAGCAATCTATTGGCTGATGCATACCTAGTTTATATGTCAGTAATAATCAGTTTATCCTCTAACTCAACATCAACTTTCCTTCTATCATACACACTTGCTTACTTTAAGGTGCAATTGATAATCTTCAGCTCTCCACTGTGTTTATATTCCTACATGAAAAATTACCCTTTTAGAGTTGATATACCTTTAAGTAGTTCTGGAAAAAGGGTGGTACTGGACTTAAGTTCACATAAAATCAGTGACTGTATTATTACACTTCTGTCTGAAAGAAATATATTTGATCTGCTAATTGGTGGTAATTTTTTCACATGTTTGTTATTATTTTAAACACAGATATTGTAGCATCATCTGTCTGTTTCTATTTGGTTGAAGCGGAAGCTGCATTGGGCTGTTGAAAACCTAGCACTAAAGTAATGGGGGAGTGATGCAGGAACCTCATATTTGTCACGTCCTGTGCAGGCAACGAATCCGGTGGTAGTCCCTGGTTTTAAGCACTTGCAGCCTGCTCTAAGGGCTGTTCTTAAAGCTATTTCTGAGAGAGATTAGAAAGAAGGTGTGAACTAGAGAGATAAGGAGTGAAAAAGAGGGGGAAAGTCTGCTCCATTGTAGCATTTTTAATTAAGGGATTTTTTTTCCATTGTGTTTTCACGCAGTTCAATGTTCTTGTTCCACTCTTTCATCTTCTAAATGACCAGGTGGCAGTGTTTATCTCTGCTCTTGCACAGGATAATTCAGATGTCTCCTGGTTGTGAGTTTAAAGGATGGTGACAAAGGAATGGTGTGCACTTTCGTCTCTCTCCATCAAGGCTTTGGTATGCCCATGAGTATAAAGAACTCTTATCAAAACTGGCCCTTACTTTTCTGGTAGTACATGAACTTGCCTCTCTCCAGGCCCTCTACATTTTTTACTGGGCTCTCTTGCCTCAGTCTTTGATCTTCTAATCAGTTCTTTTCACTCTGCCTGTCTCCACAGAGTCCCAGCTCCTTCTCAGTTCATTCCTCGCCAGCTCCCAGCATTCACAAAGATAGTTGTCAGGATATATCCAATAAATGTATCACACATGGAAGACATTATATCATGAATTCATGGAGTGTGAGTTTGTTGATTTTGAAGGACTTGCTGTTTAATTAGAATTCTCTATATCAGGGTATAAAAAATAGCAAAAATAAGATCTTTCTGTTAAGGAGAAACTCATAAATATTTAGAAAGGTAATTTTAAAAGATATGTGATCCTTTCATGGGTGATGGTGCTTAATTTGAGAATTATATACAATAACTGAGATGTGAAAAAGAGTGTCTGCGAATTGAAAACATAATGCCAGCTCCAGACTTTTAGTGACTCCTCTGGAAAAATTTTACTATTTTGACTTCACTTTTATTTTTTTTATATGCTTCTGCCTCTTACAAAGAGTGGAATTAATTGTCTCTTGTTGGAAGACCCACCTATATCTGTCACAATATTTATTACTTTTTTTTTGAGGTGAAATAAATGAGAGGTAGGATTGATGTCAGATTGGTTTTAATATTTGCTGTGCTCTCCAGCCTCCTATCAATCCTGTTTTTAATGGCATAGTTCATTCATGTGCATTGCTTATGATTGCTAAAAAATAGAAGGTATTACATCTTTTAAAAACATAAGCAAACCTTGTAATTGACTGTCCAGCCCCAGTATGAGCCATCTGTTAGTAATTGTACCAAGTCAATGAAGTGACTGCGTGAAATAGTGCTCAAGATATAACCAGAAATTACCTCAGATTCAAGGCATTACTTGTGATTTCCAAGCACAGAGAACATGGACTTTCATTACCATGAATAACCTGGAAATATAAGGAACACAAAGAATATTTAGGCTTGCAAGGCTACAGGGCTGATATACATGGAATGAATATTTTGCAATTTGTATTTCCAGGCTACGAGCTTTTGCCACCTGCCTCCACCAGTACCAGACTGCTCAATCCACATACCTAAATATGTGCTAGGACCTCTATTTTGACTGGAGATACCTAACAATGTTTTTCAGTTCTGGACTTGTAAGCAAGAACAGCACTGACTTCACCATGAAATGGGGCAGCCATAACACTTTTGCTCCAGAGACAGAAAGATGACGGATGCTGGCGCCAATAGTTTATACTGTAAGATCATGATCAGAGTGCATCTGCTGCATTTCATATTGGATAATTGTTGCTTAAAAATAAAACATATGATCACAGGACTGGGCTCTGTAACCTAGGTCTCTCCTTCTCAGGTAATCTCAGAGCTGTTCGAGTTCAGATCTGGCTTTTTCTTCTTCTTTCTGTGCCTTTGTGTTTTCCTTCAGGTATTTAGGCCACTCTCCTGAGAAACTGGAGATGTGTGTCTGAATTCCTTCAAGCTAGGAGAGAAGTCAAGTACTCACATCTCCCACCTTCTGTGTGAGCACTTAGATTATTATGCAAAGTAAAGATGAGGGAAGCTCTTTCTTGCACAGGCAGACGTCTTTGAAAGGGCAAGTCCTGCTAATTAAGACATCTGACTCTGAAAATGACAGGGCTCTATGACTCTTAAGACACTTCACTCATCCATCTGATAGATTATTTTCCAGTGCTAGCAACTGCTTCTCTCTATTTCTCACTGCATACATTATATCATATTGCCTTTCAAATATCGCTTTTGACGAGCAAATATTGAAGAACATGTCCATTCATCCATGTCTTTGGATAAATGATTTAATAATTTTAGATATCACATCAAATATTTTGAATAGAGAATATTACCAGGTAGTACAATAAAGATAGAGGATAAGTGGCCACAAAAGAATCAGCCTAACTGTGAGAACCCTCTGAAAGCAAAGGGATTTTATTATTGCATTTAATAAGGTCACATTAGCTAGAGGAGCCTGATTCCTGGAAAACCTTTTTCTACTTTTGTATAAATGCAAAAGGACTGCACGTGCTTCTGAAAAAGGCAAAACTATTAAAGTACCAACAGAACCGAATTCACTTCACAGGTTTTGCCATTGTTCTTATCATGGTGAATTTCTAGCAACACTGGACACCAATTCAACCTCAAGACTCATGATGGGGAGATCAGGCTTAAAGTTACGAAAAAATATCTTCAGCCCACTTCTTCCTTATTTAGAATATCATGACCACAGCTACAATTTTGGTAGCACTAGCCTTGGCCTGACTGCTAAAGGTTTCTAATAAAACACTGGCATATTTTGAAAGAATATCTTTATGCTTACTTTTGCAATAAAATTAGTAGAATTAATATTATAGTGAAAGTATATCATGCAGTCATATGGTCACCAGTCCTCTTGAGGGCTTTAATTTTTTCATTATGTCCTATTCTCAGGAAAACCACAGAGAATCTCTCCAGAAATCTTAATAATTTATTTGATTCACAATGAAATAGGATTTATGGAATTGCAGCTTTATATTTATATTTCTGTCTTTCCTGCACTATTGTGCTAATTGACTCTTTTTATCATAATACATTGGGATACAAGTTTCTGAACAGAAAGTCAGTTTTCAAATGATGGTGTTCTCCCCCTCTTTTCACCCAGAAGCAAGCAATTTTTCCTTGTAACTAATATCTAGTGTTTGTGAAAAAAAGGCTTCCAATAAAAATATCTTACAATGGTAGTTAAAAATAATCAGTTCTAAATCTCTTTCTTGTGCTCCTGGTTTTCATTTGTCATCAATTTAAAAATGCTGTATAGTATTTATTTTAAAGCAGAGAGGTTTTTTTCGGAGGGAGTCATTAGGAAAACTGCTCCTTTTTTTATAGCAGCCTAATTAATTTCTGTAATTTATTCGTGGTTGGCAGGATAACCTATATTCTGCAATGCTAGATAATTTTGCAAGTAGACAAATATTATTTTTTACTGTTAATGAGTATAAGACTCAAAAGATGACTTATTGCCTATTACACTTTTTTCCATTCTCTGAATTAGTACAGATTCTTCCTCCAAACATTTTTATTTTCTTTTTGGAGGAATATTAGTTCTGTGAATCCAAATGAAAATGAAAACTACTTCATTTACTCACACTGCCAAGTTAACTCTGATGAATTTAACAATGTACACATGTTGTCATGAGTTGTGTGTTGTGCTCAGTTAAGGAAATTCCTTTGTCCTCAAGCTCCAGGACTGTAATACTATAGGCATACTCTTTATATGTATACTAAAATTTCTCTGTTATGTTTTGCTATGCAAGACATGGGATATTTACAAAAAAAAAATTCTATTTATCTAATTCAATTTGCCAAAAATCACCACCAACTTGATTGGGCCATTTTGTGACCTCATTTGATCGATCAGTTTCAGAGATTTCATTTTTAAGAGCATAAGGTTTCAACAGAAGCTGGCAATGTGAAGTACCTGTAACTTTGGGGTATGTGGATCATTATAGCCTCTATAGTTTTGCAGTATTTCATGTAGTATTCTGTTATTAAACAAGTAGATGCTTGTATTTTTGCCATTTTGCAGTAGTGTGACATTTGAGAAAATGAGCATGAGATGGTTTTTATATTTCATGTTACAAGTGGCATTTGGAAGCTTCTGGAAATACTGTTCATGGTTAAGGGTGTTCATTATTTATGTTTTATCATATAAAGTTGACCCTAAGCTGCAGGTGATAAATCTGAAGTTGGCCATAAATATTCCAGCAGGAAATGCAGGATGGAAGGGCTTCTTTTATAACTCTTGTAAAATGACTGTTGTAATTGGCTCTGGTCATGTGCTGAGCTTTTTAATGACTAATACTCCTTTCTTCAAATAGGTTAGAAGTCCTCTAAAAATGGTATGTTCAGTGAATGTCTGTATGTGTGCTACAGCAACAGAGGATGCAGCTAGCATTCCAGGGAAGTAGCAGTGAGTGTGTGCTTGGGCTTAAGAACATCAGAATCCAAGCTGAGAAGGGGCTCTCTGTCTCCAAAATGTCCATCAATCCATCCCCACGTGCAATGAGGAGCAGAATAGATCCCCTGCTCTGTAGTCCTTATGAAAGGCAGGTTTTGATTGATGTTTCTGCCTTGTAACTTCTGAATTGTGTAGTCGATGTGTTCTGCCATGAGTTTCTCAGCTACGTGGTGCAGTATTAGACCTCGGTGCTACACAGTGTGGGCTGATTGTTCATCAGTCTCACCCACTACAGTAACAGGTGCACACAATTTAGAAATCAATTCTCTATAAATCCAGGGCGACAAAAATTATCTTTTAGATATGTATAGTGACATTTGCTGCAAAGGGTCTTAAAGAACTTACAGTTTATGCAAACACTTCTATTGTGCCACTGTCACACAGACAAACATTTTGGGGATGGCATCCTGCCAGTGTGTATCACGAACTGAGTAGGTCAGGGAAACATTGCTTAGCATGTTGTCTAAGGAGGAGAAGCATGAACTCCTTATAGTCAGTGGAGAACAGTAGTTTCTCATTTATAATGGTGTCATTTGAAAATAAAATAAAGTACTCAGTGCATCATCTTTGAAAAGTTAAAATAGCTCACACAGATGGGAACTTCTGATTCTTGGGGAATCAGTCTTTCCTAATGAGAAAATAGTCTTATCCTTTCTTCCTCTGTGCCTGTCTTTATCTGAAGTGACAAAATCCATACCTTGCTGCAGAGAAAATTACTGGTATCAAAACAAACTTTATGTGAATAAATTATTTTCTATCTCTATGTTTGTATTAAGATATTAATGATGATAATGCTTCTCAGTGAATTAATAATTCCACTAATATAGTGGAGGGGTTTTACACGCTCCCAGGAGCAAGGCTAGGAAAGCGGCGAGCCGCAGGCGGTGGCACTCCCTAGGATCATGCCCCTTAGAAGCTAGGGTCGGCTCCTCCCGCTCCCGGCCCGGCGCGACCCCTCCGGACGGAATAGATCCACACCAGGCGAGAGTCCATGAGGAAAAGCATGATTTTAATGGAGCGCGCTCGCTTATAAGAGGGCGCGCATAAAGTTCCCGGATGAAGGCAGGGAAGAGGGGCGGAGATGGGGAGGAGACTGGGAGGAGTCACGCACTCCATTGGGTGCATGCAAACGAAGGGGAGGAGGGAGGGGAGGAGCGGCAAAGGGACCAATAGGGAGAATGAGGTCGGTGGGACAAATCCAGGGGTTTGTGGGGACAATTCCAGGGGATTGTGGGAAGAAGAAGCTTGGATCGTAGCCATCTTTTAAGGGTACAGTGTCCATCCGGAAAGCCTCATGGTCCCGATCCTGTTGCTGCACGCGCGGCCTGGGGTCCCGGGCCTCAGTGTCCTCATCTGCCCGGCGCCTGTAATTCTTTTCCGGTCTGGTCTCCTCCGACAAATGCTGGGTAGAAAAATGTAAGTCATGCAGGTAGAGTTTCTAGGCTGAATCAGAGAATCATTACCATTAAAAAGTGAGATGTGAACATAATTAAGCACCTCTCTGAGTTACAGGTACTGTGGCCACAAAGCAGGGAAATATGAACATAAAAACGAGCTCAGCTTTAACTACTATGATGATGAAAGGCATATATAATAAATACAATAAATTTCTACCAAAGCAAAAAAAAAAAAAAAAGAGAATATATTTAACACTATGTATATAGTGGGCACTAGGCAGTGCTTGTTTGTGGTTTCTGCCCCAAACCCTCCAGTGACAAATAAAAGTGAAAAGATTTTTCTTTGTATTTAGGACTGAAAATGTACACTCATGTGTGACTAGGACTGTGTGCTGACTATGTAAATAAGGACCAGTGAAAGTAACATTTAAATGTGGACATACTAAATTTACTCTTTGAATAGCTGAAGGAGAAATAGTTTACTATTGGTAAACATACATGTATTTTTCATTATGTTTGTAGTGCTAAAGTGAAATATTTATAAGATTATTTTTTTGTAGTATCAACACAGGAAAAAAATTATACTATCATCCTATTTAATATTTCATTCAGATCTCTGCATAGATTAAAACACTACTGAAGTTCAGAGAGCCAGCTTGCCACCATTTCATTATACATTCTGCAAGCAAGTAAGAATGTAGGCTTGCTGTCAGGAACTGTGTTCACAGGCAAAACAAGGCGCAGCTGTTAGCACACGTACAGAAAGAAATAAAACTCCAAAATTACCTAACTATTAAAATGTATATCAATGCAAACAAAGTCTAGGGAAATTTAAATTCACTCTTAAAATGCCCTATATTTTGTTGTAGTATTTAATTTCAGTCAACAGCATTGGAAGTAGCTGAGTGTATGGTAATGGGTTTTTGCACTGTGCAAGCTCAAACAATAAAACACTTTTGAATTAGTCTTAGCAAACAGGAAATGTCTGTTTCTTGAGTGCTGTAGCACACAGGGATGCTCGAGCATCATACAGTGTTCGCTATCAAGACTTTTAGATGGACTACTAAAATGGTCTTAACCATTTACCTGTACTAGCTTTGTAATGAATAGTAAACCTGTATTGATAACCAAAGGTAAGAAAGAGCTGTTCTCAGCTTCTGGGCTTCTGCCAAAAATGACATGATTATTCTCTATGTATAGCTGTAAAAAGTACTGCATATTTTGTCAACTCAGATTTATGCAAGGTTAGAATCATCCAGGAAACCAAAAGTGTATTATAGACAGCTTCACAGCAGCCTCTTGAAGGAACACTAAATCCAATTATGCAGAACATCACAGAATTGTTTGTTATTCCAATAGCACTTAGCTCTCATGAAAGCAAAAGTATTTGTTTCTCTTCTAATGGATCAAGAACACTATCATATGTAAGATTCTGTGATAATAAGTTATGACTGCAAAGCTCTTACACAGATTAATTCGAAAGCAACAGAAGAAATATATCTGCTGAAAAATACACAGCAATCTATTCTGTCCTTTAGGTATTGAATTAAAACAAATCTTAAAAGTGGGAGAACTGTAACTTGGTAGTATTCCCATTGAGAATATTAAAGATTGAGAGAGAAATATATAAGAAGGTCAATTTTTAGTTAATACTGAAGGATATTTTATTTTCAAAAATGATAATTTACTGAAATCTCATTCACATTATTCCTCAGACAATATCAGTTCCCATGGGCAAGAAGCCTTACAATCATCACTGTGTAAGCATTTTAAAACTATTTGATGGGCCACATATTGGCACACAGGTTACCATTACTGAATAAAAACATGCAAAGAAATCACCTAGTAATTGATAGTGTAAAATGAAATTGTAATCTGTCTCTAATCCCTTGTATTTTGTTTCACAACAGTGTCTAGATGATTGAGAACATTGGATCAGTCATCAAAATTACATTTACAACAGTTTATGTTTTCACAATTAGAAATAATAATTAAGCATCATGTTTAACAATTTTGCATGAACCTGGAAGTAAGGTTAAAAGTAGGACATGTTCCCTTACTTAAAGGGTATTTAAAATCAAAACATTACATGATATTCTACTTTTGATACCTTTAGCATTCCTATAAACTACATAACAGATTGTATCTTTACACCATTTGAGGCAATAGCGGGACACAGAGACTGAGCGGCTGCAGTTTGTCCTACCAAGGAGAGCAGCTCAGTGGGTGTCAGTCTTGACTTCACAGCTCCTCAGCTGTGCACTCTATGAACATTGAGCAAAATGGCAGCACTTGCATAGAAGGAGTAATTGATCCTGTATAAATTAGGTTTATATTTGAATATTTGTGTATGAAAATTTTTATGATCTTGTGTTTGAGAGCCATGGTACAGACTTCAACAGCAGTGCAGTGTGCTAGTTTTCCAAGAGATCTAACACCAAAATTAAAATTCTGTTTCTTGCACGCTTTGAGAGTTACAGGTTCTCATGGGAGCAACCTTTGACATTTACTTTTACTTTTTTTAAGAGTGCAAATCTATGTAAGTAATAGGAAAGCAGTAATAGGACAGTAATAGGTAAAGTAACCAAAGTTTCGCGGAGACATAGGAATTCACCACACAAACCCATAGGATTTAGGTGAAGACATTTTATTCTACACAGCACACAGATTATATAGGGTTACAGGTACATCTTATTGGCTAGAAAGGTCTTATTCTCACACGTTAGAACTTCTAATTGGTTACAAGCTTAATATCTCACAAGTCCAGTGTTTACATTATCTCATCCTGATGTTTTGAGGTTGGTGTCCAGAGCAGAGCCAGGCCTGGGAGTACTCCCCAGGATGAGCTAGTTAGGGAGTAACCAAGGCCTGACGGACAAATAGCAGGTGTGACCTTGCTTTTACTGCCATATCTGCAGAATCCACTTTTGCTGGGATATCAGCAGAATTCTCATGGAAAGAGCAGTTGAATTCTCATGGCCAGAGCAGTTTGATTCCCATGGTCAGAGCAGTTTGGATTGCTCAGAAATTCACTTTCTGCAACAAATCTCTCAACAAATAGGTTGGTTGGGGGTTGAAGACAACAGCAGGACCTGCAACGATGGTGACGTACAATTTTCAGAACTGCTTGGCCACCAGCAATTGGAAACAAGCATCACATTTATAGAGGGAGACTTTTCATGAGGGCCTGTAGTGACAGGACAAGGGGTAATGGCCTTAAGCTGAAGGAGGGTAGGTTGAGATTAGGTATTAGGAAAAAATTCTTTACTGTAACAATGGCAAGGCACTGGAAGGTTGTCCAGAGACATTGTGGACTCCCCATCTCTGGAGGTGTACAAGATCAGTTTGGATGGGGCTCAAAGTCACCTGGTCTAGTGAAAGATTCCCTGCCCATGGTAGAGTGGTCAGAATTACATGATCTTTAAGATCCCTTCCAACCCAAACCATTCTATGATTCTATTTCTTTCAAAAATATTCCCTCCTTTCCTTAGCTTCTTAGCATTGTCCAAAATGTATGTGAAACCCATTCACCCTCTCCCCAGACTGTACCCTGTTCTCAGCAGCTCTTCTTCCTCCTCTTCAGACTGTCAGGGATGACACCAGTTTCCCCCCTGCTGCTCTCTGATTTGTCTCCCCTCTGTGGAGTCCTCAGCCTCCCTCCAGCCCTTCTTCACAATTCATGTACATGGAACTCTACAAAAATAGCAAGATTTCGCTATACAGCCAGTTTTCTAAGCATGTTTCATCTCTTTCCTCCAACTCTTGCTGTCTGTACTCCAGTATGTGGGCAAGAGAGGGGTACTGTACTTCATTGTGCAGACTGACACCTCTGAGTCTGGTACAAAATACATGAAATGTGTATATTGGTAATAATTATTTGTATGGATTGGAATTTGTTGACTTTGTTAAAGTACTTGAAGCTTGGGAGTGACACTTTTAAAATATCTATTTTAAAAAGGAGAGGGAAAGAAAATAGACCCAAATGGTCAGGCAGCTGATTACTAGTTGTTTTGGTAACAATTACTTGCCTTTGTGAACAGCAAGGGTCACTAAAAAGAAGGGTTACACGGGGTGAAGCAAACAGGCTTTGTTTTCCTCCACTAGATCACTTTTCATAAGTTTTCTGTTTTAATTATTATATTAAAGAAAATTCTTGTTTCTGCTGCTTTTGGCAGACAACAAACTCCTAATTAAAAAAAAAAAATCTTCTGATTATGGCCTCAACTATAAATTATCTCTGCCTCCAATAAAACCACTACTAAAAATACTTTACAATTGCTTTGTCACAACGAGTTTTATAAAAACTTTGTTACAAAATATTTTCATTATATTGTAAGGTGATGTTGACATTTAACTATGTGATAGAAGAGCCAGTAATGTCATTTCCTCTCTATTTGCTGCTATTGGAAGGCAATAAGACATAATTAATAATGTGGAGAAATAAAAATAAAAGTGTTCACCATTTAGAACAAGTCAATAAGAGAATAAACATAATACTTATATAGTCAGTGTAACTTCACTCAACAAAAAGGTAAGTGTGTAATTCTGTTCTTAGAAGGATGGGAAGTGCTGACCCCCCAAGGAAAGAAATAAAAATCCCAGACAAACACATTAGAAGGAGGAATATTTTAAAAGAACATGTCAGAAAAAGAGGTTGCTTGCTCTGCTTCATATCTGTTCTGAAAGCTTGGCTGTCAAGGAGCGGGGGGCAGGAGGGTGGGTATTATATTTATCTTTGCATCTGAATGAGTTCAGTTCCTCTCAGATTAGGACAGAAATTTCTAAACAGCAGGTTAATCCTTCCTGCCTTCATGGGCAACTGAGCAAACAGACCTGTATCAACGTGGCCAAGTGTAAAATTGTAATTCTAGAGATTAGCATTGTCTTTCCTGTTTGACCCCCTTGTTTCTCTTCTAGGTATGTTTGTTTGTATGTGTGCAGTTATTTATTTACTTATTTGTTTGTTATTAACAGCTTCTGTCCAAGGCCCCTGGGAGAGGGCAATCTCACCAAACAAAGTGCCATATTATATCAAGTGAGTATAAACAGTAATTCTTTCCAGCTATTTACATTTCTTATTTAAGAGGATATTTAGTAATTTACTTAGATTATTGTGAACTACTCTTATAGTGTCGAAATGGGAAGGGCAAAAAGGAGCAAAGTATGCAGTACAGTTCACAGAAGTGTCCTAGTTATTTAAAAACACTGTAAGATGCACTGATTTGTAAGTTTTTTGGGTTTGTGCTACTGTAAATCACCTGCAAATGAAGTAAAGCTTTGGGGGAACTGTATTATAGTTTCGTTTGTGCCATTGCCCACTGAACATTCTCAACTGCCGTTGTGAATGTGATACACTAGGGGTTTTTTAATCTAGCAATGCCCATACTCAATACTAAGAATTGATTTAGGGACAGTACTTGGTAAAGTCCGTAGCTGACGAATGACATGGGACAGTTAGTCCCTACAGACTAATCCTTTAGAGTTTAGTTCCCAAATTAAGTTTGCTTTAAGAGATGTGCCTGCACAACAAATGAGTAGAAAATTAAAAAAAAAAATCAATAACTTGTAAAACACCTGCTTCTCATGCCGTAAACAGATTCACCATACACCAACAAAAAAAAAAAAAGATGTTTTAATATATTTTTTCTTTTCTTTTGAGTTCTTTACCAGTAATATGTGCCTTGAACTACTTATATAACTTCTGAAGGAAACAGGTGATGCAACACCTGCTGTAAAGACTGTAGTACAAGTAACACAAACGTGGGAATTAATACCCACATGTACCTGATTCCTCCTTATATTCCCCAGACACTTTTCAAACTCAACTAGTGTCACTGAACCCATCTGGTTGCAGATGGTTCTTGCAGTGGCACCTCAGCTGCAACTTTCACAACAGGGTGAACTTCTATAGAGCTTTAGAACAAGCATTTGGTTCATGTGTGAAGGAAACAAAGTCTGTAGTGCAATTCATAGGTACAGTTAGACCTGGCTGGTTTATCGCTGTGTTAAATTTGTAATTTTTCTGATGTTTGCATTTGGCTATGAATAATGAAACAGTCACAAGGAAGCTGGAAAGCTCAGCCAAGAAGAAGGGGCAGTCTACCAGAAACATGCTGGAAAGCAAGTTCATGCTCTGCCACATCAGTCGGTTTATAACACTAATATGAAAGAAAAAGTCCTTCTTTTCTCTCTCACATGGCATGACTTACCATTATGGGGAGAAGTGCCTTGGCAATTCTTAATTTAGGGCACAAGATGCATTTCATGCTGTGCTTCCCAACTCTCTCTGTGCCACTCACATCCAGGAGCCAAGGGTAACTGTTGCTATAATGGTCAATGCTAGTTTTGCTTATTCCTTAATACGTTTTAGTCTTCTGTTCTATACCATTTACAAATTCACTTTAGAAAATATTTTAATAGCCATAAACAGCTGTAGCATTATGTCGTGGATCCCAGTTTAGGATCCTGCCAACTACGCCCATTTGTCGAGAATGAGTGATTCAGATTGCTTGAAGAATCACTGTCAGAGGTATTAACAAAAGTGGGTTCAATATGAATTAATAAAAGAGCAGCTTAATTAAAGTTCAATGGCAAGGTTTAGTCTGTTACTTACTCCATGGATAAACATACAAAATAAAATCAAGTTCAAACCTATTTTTATTGATTTACACACAGGCCAAAGATGCCAAAGGATAAGGTAGATCCTCCTGATGGGTCACGAGTTTCAGGAGCAGACTCCCTTTTTTTTTAAACTCCTGGTGGAACTTAGCTGCAGCTAGGTCCAGTCTTCATCTCAGACTTGGACAATGGTGTAGGTCTAAAGGAATTAACTACATGGATTTCATTAGTACTGATTGAGCATGCTATCAGCCACCTACTGAGGATCCATTGTAAATAAGGGGTCTCTCTGCCTTGGTAAGGAAGGATTTCTTGGTCTCAGGTACAGAATCCTTGAGAGGGATCCCAGCTCAAGGGGCGAGTCACTGGCATACAGTCCAGTTATAATTTAGAGAGAATTTGAACTGGGCTCATCCAAAGGTTGGTTGGTTGTAGAAAGATCTATGCTTCAAGGAACAACCTTGAGAGTTGTCCCAGGGCAAGGAGAGATCATCACCATGCAGCCACACTGCCTTGCAGAAGGAGCTCAAAGGTGGGTCCCTCAGGCTTTCAAAGCTATGGGATAAAGCGATTGGCTCATAGTCAAATTTAATATAGTGGGAAGGGCACGTCTGAGGCTCCTTGTACCCACAACTTTCTTTGTTCTTTGATAAATGAGTCTTGGAAAAGCCACCTGCTATTCATGCATTAATCACACGGTCCACATTCCAAGCTCGTGTGCATCGATGCACACTGGGTCACTCTGCCCATTTGGGAGTTTCCTAGAAGAGTTCTTGGCCTGCTATAGCTCAAGCCTTTATTTCCTTTGAAGCCTGTACCAAACTATTGCTGCTTTGGTTAAGGGGTCAAGTGCATCTCTCATATGCTACGAGTTTAATTAAAGTTTAAATTTAGCCACATCTTTTATAGAAAAACTTGCTGTCCTTGAGATGTAAAACAAAGCGGTCAAGTTTTAATGAGTCTTAGTGAGCTGATATATCTATTGCCTTCTCCAGCTGTCCTCAGTCATTTTTCTTTACATCCATTCTCATCACTCATATTTCCTATTTACAAACAACTAATTTTTTTTCTGTACCATTTTGGCTTTTAAAATCAGCATACTTTTTGCTCTAATCTTTCACCTATTACTTTTCTACTGGTTGTTAATTCTCTCAAAGGACTTCATGAAGATTAAGAACTGCAGGCAGCATTCTTTTCATGTTTACATAATTTTTTTCTGTTGTCAATGTAGAATATTGGTTTTAGCCCCCTTCATTAACCAGATTTGCTACACGTTTTACTCTCTTTCATTTTATCTGTTTTTCCCTTGTTACTTAACTGCTTTATCTCATCACTTTCACATTTGTAATGACATTGCACCCAATAATCCATAAATCAGGCAGTGCTTAGTGCTAAATCTTCAGCAGCAATATTTATTTATGGTTAGGTGTCTTCAAGACTTGTAATTTTCCTGGTTAGGAAGCTAGGCCAGGAGTCCAGTCCCACCTCTGTCTTCCCCAGCAAACTAAGGAAATCTAATTTCTGTGTTCCAGGACAGCAGAAGGGTCTTGGCTTCCTAAGCAGCAAGTGGACATTGCTGCCTGGACACTGACATTGCCCAGACCACAAGGTGCTCCTGAGTTAGAAAACCCTCTGAAACATGTAAAATGGCTTGAAAACACATTTTATCCAACTCTTTTCTTTTTGATCTTTTTTCCTTGATATATTGTCTAGTACAGAATTTAAGGATTTTATTAGATTACAAAAGTAGAAAGCTATAAAAGAAAATAGTTTTCAGTTTAATCAGTCCTGTTCTTTGAAGACCTTGATCCTGCTCTTACTGCAGTGTAACCCAGAAAATGGTAAGGCAGAAGCAGGCACAGACATGTCTGCACTCTTTAATAATGTTTTAGGTATTCATTGAAATTTCTAAATTTATTTTTTAGAAGACAAAACAGATAATTACCTGAGAAATCTGAAAAGCAAATGGAAAAAATGCACATCTCAAAGACCACTGAATATGCGTCAAAAGATTAAAAAAATGTTTCAGATTCTAAAATAGACAGATAATACAGGTAGGGAAGCTGCAGATTTTAATATCGTAGTTCAGGTTAGATCACATTTTAGCAGAACTCACCCCATGATGAAAGGGATCTCATGTGTGCATGCATGTACACGCATATTTTTATCTTTCCATCAAACAGAGAGAGGAGCTGCTTCAAAGCAGTGACAGATAACAAAATGAAATGTCTACTTTCCATTTTGCAATACCAGAAGAAGTGTTTGGTCCTGCTGCACAACCCCATCCCTCTACAGTGTCTGTGCTCCTATGGCACGAGGGGGCATTAGGCATCTGTACTCTGAACCAGCTTTGCAGCTCTTTTGGGTGTGGCTTATCCTGGGCTCTGCAAACTTGTCCATTACTCATTGCCAGGAGGTCTCTGTTGCCTCGGATTGAGGACTAGTTGGACTGAAGTCTGCAACATACTTTCTCTTTAAAAAAAAAATTCAGTAGTCTTGCCATCATGATGTGTTGAAATTTAGTAGGTATGACCTCCATATTTGTACTAATGTTTGACATTATTTTTATTCTGTGTATCTGACTAGCCAGTTAATAGTGTCTGTCTTCCTACCCTCTTGCTGTGCCCATTCTTTTGAAGGATTTAAAATGCTTCTGCAAAAATTCAGTACTTTCATCTCAGTGCTTCCCACAAAGGAAGCGTTCCAAGTTATTTCCCAGCCAAGCTTATTTTCTTATACAGATTATAGCAGTTCACTGAACTTTGTCCTGCTGAGGACAAAGCTGGATTCTCAGGAGCATTGCTTTGACTCCTTGAGAAGATCCACGTGAGCCTATCTATATAAATTAGCTATGCAGTGAGCTAACTCCAAGGACAATGCATCTCCGTTTGCTTACTCTCTTGCCCATTGTCATTTCCTATGAGAATATTTTATTTGCATTTAATGTATCAGCTTGTGGCATACATTTTTGCAAGCTTTAGATCCTGCAGTCTTTCCCTCCTTCACACTGGAGATCTTGCAGACTGGTTTCTATAAACAGATGTCTTTGTTCTCTTAATTTTTAATCTCTCTTTTAATTGTTGTTTAAGCATGCAGAATTTCAACACACACAAAAAAAAAAGCTAGTAGCCCTGAGTTTTCATTGTAAAAGCAAACAGATTAAAGCCATGATTCTTTTACTTTTGTTCAACTTAGAGACAGGATAAATGAATGTATCTGAATTAAATTCTGCTACGATAAAATAAAGTGAAGAGATGCTGTTCTGGGAAAATCACTTGGGTTAATTGTTTCTTCTGCACAATGTAGATAAGTACAAGACACAAAAGAAAGTAGAAAATATCTGTCAGACAGAGCAGAGAGAGACATGGAGAACCACAAATAAGCAATGTATGATTATGTATATGTAGTGAGTGAAGCTGAGAACAACCATGTGTATGGCTGACAGTTAACCTACCTACCAAGTACCAAAAAGGTATTATTTTGGCTTCTTAAAAGCATAGCTATTGTGATTTTTTCCTGTCTTTCAGTTTTGAATTCTCCATAGGAAAATTGAAACTATTGTGAAGGAAAGAACAAGTATAATACTTTCCACTCTGCTTTTCTGTGATGTAAATTCTCATGCTGTCTAACATAAAATCCTAAAGGATATTTCTTGGCAGTTGGTCCAATGCAGTGTTTTTCTTTATGATTTGTAGAGTTGTGAAGCCTTGGTTCCAAAACTTGTCACAAAAATTTAAACTCACAGTGTAAATAAATGAGAAATCTTGAGCCTTTAACTACCTTTAAAATGAAAGCAGAGGTTATAAGCAGATGTGTTCCTGCTGACTGAGCAGGAGCACTCAAGGAAGATACTGTCGGTCTGCTCTTTGTTACCATCTGTCAGCAGGGAGTTACTGCCCCCACATGAGAAGTAACTGGAGGGGATTTCATTTGGCTTTAAATCAATTATAAGTACTCAGCAGCAATTTTAGCATATCCTAGCTGGTGTGAGGGCTGAGGGCAGGGCTGTAGCCTCTGCTGTAGGACAGTAACTGAGGGAGACCGTGTGCTTTCCCACTCTAGCAATGTGTAACATGGCACCTGTTGTGAGGGCAGAGAGCAGCTCAACACTTGGGCCTCTCGAAATGACACCGCTCATAGTTAAGTGGGGAGCGAATCTCTTAAGCTTTGCTGTCCAATTCATTCAGTACAAATGTTCATGAGTATATATTGCTAAGCAGTACAGACAGGGGAAACAGTGCAAGGATAATTCTTGTGCAGGTTAAATCTTAAGATGTGTTTTGCAGGTAATGAGCTGGGTAAGAGAATTTTAGATGACTTTCCTGTTTTCCTAATTAAAGGGAACATGTCAGCATTTTAAATTTATTAAATCCAACTATTGTTTTCCAGCTCCTGGAGTAGGAGATTAATAAATGAACTATTTTTATAGGCAATAGTGTGAAAAAGTAAACTTTTGATAACGTACAAGGAGTTCATGTATTTATAGTGTAATAGAACATAATTACATAACGGTAAGCATTACTTTTATTGTAGCTGAAGTTGTCCTATTTATTGCAAGCTGAATGTGATTTTTGCTTGAATTTTACATTTTGCTTCCTTTCTATCACCTTCATCTTACTCCAGTTGTTAAATGTAGCCTGACTGCATTTAACAACAGAAGTAAATGAACAAAAAATTAACATAGCCAATGTATTTTTTACAAAATTGAGTGACATCTATACAATATCATCCTATTTCATAGAATATATGCTGAATCTTCTATTAAAAGTAGATTTTACAGCTGCTCCTGATAGCTAAAATTTATTGTCATCTACTCAGTCCATGTTTTAAACATTGTGTGCTTAATGAGAAGGATTCAAAAATAGGAATTATGTTTGATTTCCACTGGAATGCTTTGAACTTGAAAAGATTAGACATATTAAGGAAAAAAAAATAGGAAGATTTGCCTGTCAGAATTTTCTTTTTTTAAAGATCAATTACATACTTAATTTAGATGACAAAGAGGAGACAGCTTCTGACAACTGTCCAATGTAATCTTCAAGGAAATGGGGAACAATATCTCGGATTTTTTTACATATTCTTGTTATACCAAGAAGTCTCATACTTCCTTTGTTTCCTCCAAAGACTGACAGCTTCTCCAAAGCAGCACTTACCACATCTCTTGTCTGCATTGCCCTTGGTTCAGTGTCCCTTCTGATGCAGCTTGCCCTGCAAATAAGCAAACTATTTCCCCATTCCACACAAGAAAAATTCCATCCTCATAATAAGAGAGTCAGCATTAAATTGATCCCTCTTCACCTACTGTGCCTTTTTTGTCTTCATGATCTCATCAGTCTAAAATATGACAGGAGTATAATTAATAATTGTGTGTTACGAAATGTTTCAAAACCAATGAGAAAAGAAGTAGGGATAAAGTGGGGATTTACATTTTCAGCTCTATTTGCTATGGATGCACAGGCTTTGGTTGACTAAAAATGCTCTATATTGGCATCTAAGGCAATGCAACAACTGAGAGAAGGCTGAGACTGCAATAATTGGACATACTAGCTGGGCTATTCCTCTTTCCCTAAGTTGCCTGTCTGTCAGGGCAAGGTCAGGTGTTTCCCTGGATTGACATTTTTTCCAAAATGAACTCAGGGAAGCTGCTGGACTGCTCTTGAACCTATTTTTTCTCTGACCTTCTAAGATGCCAGTTCTACACACTGCAAGAAGTTCCTATTTCTCAGAATATTCCCCACCTGTCTTGGCACACGTGTTGTTGTGAGAGATTTGTTTAGTCTTTACTTACTGAGTGATGACTATGGATTATATGGCCCATTTTTCTCCTAATGGGATCCATTTCAATTTTTTCCCCCTTGTCAGGTAATAGCTGAAACCAGTTCTGAGTTGCACATCAGTCTTTAAACCTTCAATCCTGACAATTAGTTTGGGTATATATTACACTTAGGCGATATAGATCCTAAGAGGCACATTAAATGAATTAATTGAGAACTGTATAAATGTCAGTAAGATTTCATTTAGATTTAAGTAAGATTCTAGTGATTAGATTAAGAATTATCAAATCATCTATATTCATTTTGCTTACTTCTCATTTTCTGTTTTACAAGTTGAATTTTATGAGATAAATTGCAATTCGAATACGATCTATAGGTTTGGCAGCCTCTTGCATGCTACTTACTTGTTCTGAGTTTCAAGTATTCATCAGATAAACTTTTATGTTAGGAAATCCCTGGCTGAATAATTTCAGAAAAACAAACCATAAAAACATGCCTCACATCTCTTAATGAATTACTTTTCTTACAAGTCGCTTCGATGAGACAAACATTCATGTTTTTCACAAGGCAATTGAGCTCAGAAAATGAGATTATGGTACAAGACTGAGTGGTGCCTACAGCCTACAAGGTAGAATAGTAAGCAGAGGTCAGACTTTGCTACTCAACACCTACCCATTCTGTGTGTCTGGGTGCTCTCTCTCCTCTTTTCAGCTGGACCAAAATTTGTTAGCATAAATGCCATATGTAGCTGCTAAGATGGGGGCTGAGCGGGGCATAAACTTGCTTAATACAGCAGTAAATTACTTCGAAGAATTAATGAAGGTTGTTGTAAATACGTGCAAAGTTGCTGGTATGAATTTTATTCTTCACTTATGTAGTTCACAGTTTCTAATGTGAATTTACGCACTATTATGTTAATGAAATTTAGTGGTTTATTGATGTGGGAGGATTAACATTAACATTTTCATGCAGTAGGTAAAAGTTTTTATAGAAATCTAAATATTTAAAACCATGATAATAGAGTCTCATTCAGATTTTTTTTATTTATCTAGATGTCTGCTAGGAAAGTTTCCATTATTTTAACATTTAAGTAGAGAAATATTGCTTTAAATATCTGGCTAGTAAATAGCCCAAGTTGCCTTTTGAATTCTATCATGTACTTGTATCCTGGTTTTCTTTTTCAAGATGCTGTTTCTCTCACTACTGCAAAGCTAACACAGGAGTCGGGGCAGTATTTTTCTGTGCTTCATTATTAACAAACTTAACTCCATTTTTTGCTAAAAAGCTGTATTATTGGAGAAAATGTTGTAAAACAATGCTTGAGAGTTATGACACCTTGCACGAAGCATACTAAGAAAAATTGTTACAGAGAAATGTTATAGGCATGGAATTGAAATGTGAAGGGCTAGCTGGGAGTTTACTCAGTTTGACATGGAACAGATGACTTAATACAAACATCTCAATTATATCACCAATATAAAACACCACAATAAGATTTTAATCATAAACCAGAGCATCTCTAGACAAGACATGAGTGTCATACTTGGATTATAATTAGGAGTCACATTTGCAGCAGGAAATATCCCCTAAACATCTCAAGTGGGTGGGACTTAAAGGGTTGTCTCGGTTTGAGGGGAAAAAACCCAAAATGTTTACCCACAAGCGGGGGAGGGGTCCTCTTCCACAATAATCACGCCACTCTTTATCAAATTTAGAAGGAGGAACTTTAATACAAGAAGGATAACTGTTCTTAACTGCTATATCTATCTATCTATCTATCTATCTATCTATCTATGTAAACAGACCAGAGCAAACCGCTTCCCCAACAAGAGAAAGAGGGGAAAAAAAACCAAACAAAAACCCCCAAACCCAACAAGTTTCCTCTTCGAGGAAAAAGGTTATACTTATGGCAGTATTAGTGTTACAGTCCGGGGCAGCCTGCAGTCAGGCAGTGAGGAGCAGTCGGGGCAGGCAGCGAGGAGCAGTCAGGGCAGGCAGGCAGGCAGGCAGTGAG
>VWZD01004979.1:0-77086 GCA_013396695.1 Sakesphorus luctuosus | reverse complement strand
AGCAGTCGGGGCAGGCAGCAGTGGCAACAGCAGCAGCCAGGGACAGTTCGGAGCAGGCAGCAGTGGCAGCTGCCGCAGCAGCCCCAAGACGTCTTCCCCTCCTCCCAGCACACAAACACCCTCCCCCGCCCCCAGCCGTGTGTCCTCCCCAGAAACAAAAGAGACAACCTGCCCCCACCCAAAGTGATCAGCAGTTAACTACTTTTTTTGTCGACTACTGACATGGGCAGTTAATGGCAGGGGAGAGAATTTACATAATAATTCCAAACTACAACAAGGGTATATGGTCATATAAATTTATTGGGGGTTTCCCACTATTTTAGTGGTTATGACCTGAAAATATAGAATAAAGAAACATGATGAAGAGGAATAAAAGTAATTAAATTTCACTTAAATAAAACCACTGAAATACTAAAATAACTTTTGCTTCTAAGCAGTATTTCCCAATTCACCATTTGCCAGCCTAGAGAAAAAAAAGATATAAATTATATATATTATAACATTGTAAAGAATGTGGCAAAAAGCTAACAGATTCTACTGCCTGCTGAAACACAGAAAAGCTGCACCTTCGTTAGAAAATCAAAAGCTGCATATGTCCTCCCAGATTAGTGATTTTCATCTACTCTTTCATCTTCAGTTTAACTCTGCTTAATTGCATTTAGCTTTAGGACTTCATCAATGGCCAGACTGGTAGCTGACCTCTCCTACAGCACCTTTGAGAAAACACAGAAAAAAGTTAAAGCCATTGCAAATGTGATCAGATGCAACAGCAGCAGCTGCAGCACAGAGGATACAGCCATAAAGACTGTATGTCCCTAAGTAAAGCAGTATATAATTTAGTTTTAGATTTAAACAGAGAGAGAATAACAACATGAAGTAAATTCATAGGTGAATTTTCCCTCAAAAAAGTTCACTTGAAGGTTTAGATAGGAATCTTAAGGTTAAAAAATACACTATATGCACATATATGTATTCTGTTACTCCTGGGACTACTTTTGCCCAAACAGTTAAGAAACAATTTGAAAAGTATTTAAAGCAAAATTTCTATCAGTGAGGCAGTTTTTAACCAAATTTGCTGAGAATCTCTGGAACCTATAAATCATGTACTGAATTTGATAAATATGATTAAACAGCTAAACTTAGCAAAGTTCTGAAGTAAACAAGCCTGCATTTATGATAGTTTTTCTTGCGTCTTGGTTACAGTGTTGCGTGTCATTAATTTGCATTTAGTTCTGTGCTTGAAATCATCCTGTACTTGCATTTTATCACCAGCTCCAGTCATACTGCAGTTACCAGTTTTACTGAGCAGATTCTGTTAGTAAATGAGTTCTCATGTGAAGTAATTTTGTGTAAATTAATCAGGTTTTAGCTACAGCAGTGATGATCAATTACTTTTTCCTTGTGTTTTGCTGATACTTGACTATGATAATGTAGTCATTGAATATTAAAAGTTTGCTTACACAACAGAGTTGATATTCAATGTGTCCTTTGTAAGACAATGCTAATTCAAGTTCATTAAAAATTCTTTGTGAAATTACACAGTTTGAAACATAAAACTTAACTCTGTAGCTGAACTATGATTCAGAGATATATCAACAACCCAAACCTGAACAGCTTTGGATTTTCTTTAAATACAGATTTCACAATAGGTATAGAGGGCATTTGTATTTCAAAAATTACTGTATGTTTCATGATTGCCTTTGTGAAGCACAAAAGAAAAGCTGGCTCCAAGTGACAGCCATATTCTGTACTTGGAGAGATGACTGAAAAGCACATTAAACAGCTATGTATTTTGTTGGATTTAGGTGATATAATTTCCTTGCAGTATGCCTAAACTAAACTTATACCATGTTAGCCCCCTGAATTATCTTCAGTTTCAATGTGTTTGGGGTTTGGTGGTTTTTGTGGGGGTTTTGTGAACCCTGTTAGTAATTAGACCAAAAAGAAAGAGAAGGACTGCTCAGCTAATGACAGACCACATCAAGGGAAAGCATATTCATCAAGCTGCTGCTGTGCTACTGTGCAGCAGTAGAACTCAGAGCAAGGAGCTTGTCACAGTGAGGGAAATAGAAGTTAAAAGCTTTGTTCATTTGAAAAAGTTTTTGTTTGAAACAAGTTTTATTGAGGTTATAGCAAGTTTCCTGGTCTGTTACAGATAACGTATTTCAAAACAAATAATTGGAAGAATGGCACTTGTCTATCAAGTAGCTGGATGTTGGAGAACAAGTCTATTTGCTTAACTCCTTCAGCCCCTTACACATTAGGAGCATAGCAAAATGACCTGTTTAGGACTTTAGATTCTAGTGATGTATTTGCTTTGAGGTTTATCTGCTACTTCTTTCCTTACAAGGGAGTCTTGCTTCAGGACTGCCCTTCTAAAAACAAAACAAGTCTCTCCTCTGACACTGTTCAATATCCAGAGCATTACCCTCCTTTTTCTTGGAATTCATGTCTGTTTCCAGTCCATGTGTTTTTTCCTGCTCAGTTGTTTCATTTCTATCTTCTGTTCCATTTTCTCACTAAAACAGCTCTTAATAAGGTCACTAACAATTTCCTGCCATCCAATTCCAAGAATCTTTTCAGTGTTCACATTCTTCTAGGTCATTCCATCACTTTCAACAAACCATCTTGCTGCTGTCCTTTTTTGTCTTCTCTTGGCTTGTTGTCAGGCTTTGCCTTGTAATAATTTACTGCTTGCTTATTCTGCATCTTCCCCTTGCTTTCTAAGGCTCCCTTTGCAGAGCTGGTCCTCTCACTGGAAACACTCTATATTCTAGTTTCTCTTAGCACTGCTTTTAGTCTTCAGTCCCTGGGCATATCCTAGTAGCAACCCCAGCAAATCTCCTTTCAGAGTTTCATTTAATTTACTTATGCTGATGACTTCTAAACTTGTTAATTATAGTTTTCGTTCCTGTTTATAGCACTCCCATTAGATGGTTATTAAGTCCAAGCTCAAAAAGACCAAAATAGATGTTTTCTCTCAAACCTCAATGTTTCTCTGTTGACATTTCTATTATTTTACACAATGTTTTGCTGCCTCAGTTATCCTACATGCACTTTATGCCTATTTACACATTTAGTGTTGCTTGCCCTTAAGATAATTTATTTCCTCTTCCTACATCAAACACACATATTTTTTTTGTTTGTGATTCCTGCTTAAAATAGTCATGTTCTTCTGCAAGATTTTTACTTGGTAGTCAGTCACTATGATTAGCAGTAACAGCCTCAGCCATTATTGGCTCATTAAAAATGCTGTATTCACTGCAATAATAGTCATAAAATGAATTGTAACATCTCAGAGTATTTTGTTGCATGAGTTATGAAATCTGTGAGGAGAGCTCAGAAACTGAGGCAGTATTGTTCTCTCCATCACCTAATTCCAGATTACAGTTTGTTGCTTGGTCACTTACCACTGCATCAGTCTTATTGTACCTCTGCACAAAGAGCAGATACTTTTTGCATTCTACCCATTCACATGGATTAATTTTAAGGAACAACAAAAGTATTACTTTCTCATCCAGGTGTCTGACCTGTCTTGAAGAAGACAGGTGATCTAGGTACAGCAGAAGTGCCCATGCCAGGCTCCATTAACTTAAATCTCCTCGAATTCTTTGTCTATCAGAGCTGGCAGATGCTGACATGGTCAGAAATATCACTTTCTTATCTGGGGAGCCGGGAGACTAAACCATGAAAACCTAATTGTCTTGGAAATTATGTTTAGTAACAATTTTCTGTGAGACAGTTCTCTTGGATTATTTTCACTATTTCAGATTAATTCCATAAATGATAAACCTTTGTATATTGGGAGGCTACCTAACTTGGTTTACAAGTCTCAGTTTGTTAACATAGGTCAGCTCCATATTTGTTACCTCCTGTTTGCTTCTGGCTCCCTCCAAATTGCAAGTAGCTGTTACAGTTTTTCCTGCTGAGTGGAAGAGACCCTCTGTTGTCCCTTTTTGTTCTGAGATAATATACCAGAGGGGAAGATACTGCAGAAATGTGAGTTAATCCTGAGCCCACTGACTCTCAAGAGCAACAGGTTGCCTCATGGCTGTCCACCACACCAGGTACAGCTGCATTTAGCAGTAGCACATGAGCATACTCATGTTCTCTGCAAATATTAAAGTCACTTGCATTTTCAGCATAAAGTCCTTCTCTAAACACCCCTGTATGAAGAGTGGGTGCTCACTAAAGAAGGTTTTTGATAAGAATGCTGTTCAGAGGTCATCTAGTTGCTTCTGCACATAGCAAACAGCAAGAGGAAAAAAGTTCTGAGATAAGGAAAAACAGGCAGAAAAAATTACACTTAAAGGCAGGCTCAGTAAACACAACTGTTCTCAGTCAAATCTGTATTTTTTGCACAATTCTGTACAATACCATGAAATTCCAGACATCCTGAGTGCAGAGCTGTATGCAAATATAGAGGTTTGCACAATAGCCAACAATTCAAGGGCAGAATCAGCCAGGCTGTTTTGAAACAGCATTAAAGCATACCAATAGACTAAGAGTGGAGTTCATACTTGTGCTGCTGGAAGAAATTTTGACTACTCATTAAACCACAGTCTGTCATGAATGAGAATTTAGAAAAATAGTTCAGCATCTATTCATCCTCACACCAGTCACATTTCCAGCACTCACACTGAACCAGTGATGTAGCATAATGACAAATCAAGTTCTTCACCAACTCAGTTCTTCACAAGAGAAGGCAAGTTTCCTTCCTGTTAGTGCAACATGCAACACAGTGGATCTCAACTCTAAATTAGATTCTTTAAGCAGTGCTACAATGGAGATATCTAATAATAACAATTAGTCTGTATAATGTATTCTCAGCAGCTGCCTGTGATGCTTTTCATTGCAGTATTCTTCCCTCACTGCAGTCAGTACTACTGAAATGCCATTAGCAGCATAGCACCTACTTTCTATGCTCAGACAATTCCCCAAAATTAGAAATGGTAGTTGCAACTTTTTTCCCTTCTCATGAGATGTATATTCATGATTTGCAAGGGATTGGTGCATTACAAAAGAGATTACTACTACTATCTGTGCAGGGTTTTTTTGAACATTGTCTACTTGGCTTAGCTCTTGGCAATTAAGTCACAGCAACACTCCACCAACTTAAACCAGAACCATATCCCAGCACCCACTCAATTTATTGTCCTCAACTTGGATTTTTAAATTCTTCAAAAACACAAACTCTAGTTTCCAAATCCTAACTGCTTTTCTGAGCAGGTATTTCTCTAAAAAATATTTTATTTTTACTGACAGCATTGGCATGTGCCTTTTCTTGTTACTGGAATCAGTGCTTCTCCAGCATGGCTCAGTCACAGTTCTAAGATCTGTTGTACCTTTTCCTATACTGTCAGAAACTTCTTTATTCCACCTTGATACTAAAAGGAGAACCTGCTTTCAACTTCAAGTCAAGATACTATTGTATTATTCTAAAGCTTCTTTTGGGAAAAAAAAAATTAGAACAAAGTCCCCATCAGTGGTAATTAATTTTGACAGTGTGGGCTTTGTAGCAATTCACAAACCTGTACTTTGTGCATCAGCATTCCTTATTATTCTAATTAAAGTGGAACATTGTGCCCTCGCCAGTCATTAATGGGTTTTCATTTTGTAAATGACATTTGCAAAAGTTAAAACGGGCAGTTCATATGAAGTCCACAGGCAAGAGCGTTAAAATTAGCATCACCATAGCAACAGTCTTCCATCATTAGTATTCAGGGCAACAGCAAATGTTTTGTTGTGCTTTTGTTTCCAAAAAAAAGATTTTTCTTCACTTGTCATTCATAAATATAAAATACTCAAACTTGTATATTTCAGGTAAAATTATTATATTCATTTGGATGTCACTGTTCCAGAATTTCCCAGTTTTTTGAGGTATTTATTTTTCAGGGCAGAGGTTGAATTTCACCATCTCTACAGCTGTGCATGTCTAACCTCCTGAGCGACATTTATTCATTGCCAGCCTGCTGCTCAACAGTACAGTTTCATATAAAGTCTGTCACTTCTACTCAAGAATCTGTACCAAGTAACAGATTCTGCTGAGACTCTGTAAAAGATGGGTGCATGGAGAAACATGGTCAGTCCCCCCATTAACTGCAGTGTGCATCTTCTCACTACTGGTTTTCATGGTTAAATGATGCTATTTATAGATCAGGGGGTTTTCCCCCCTTTCAGGAACTGAAATGTGAGTTCATATATCATCTCTAGTGAAACCATATTCAAGTATCATCTCCTCTTGCACAGTTTAGAATTAGGGAGAGAAAAAATGGATGCTCCCCATCCATGAGGAAAGCTAAGGTAGATTATGAGCATACTCCAATGTCCTTTATTAGAGGAGGTGGTGTTGGCTACCTTTTTTCTCAAAGTTTAAAAAGGACTTCATTTTCTGGAAGCACGTTGCAGCAACATTTTTCAGTTCAAGAAACAGTTTAGCTCTGCCTCTCCTAAATGCACCCTGCTCATGTAAGTTTTGTTCAAGGAAAAGCACACCATCCATAGGGGAGATGCAATAGTTGTGCTCTAGAAACAAGTATTTTGTGTGCAGGCAGAGAGGGGTTAAGAAAAGAGAAGCAAAAGGGAAGATACTGAGGGAAGTAGATGATGAGCAGGGTGAGGTCAGTAGAAGGACTGTTGTTTTCCTTTGCAGTATCCTGGCTTTTCAGTAACAAGCACAGACCAGAAGTAACTAAATGTTCTCTAGCATTATGTCTCTGGGTTTCAGTTTGGCACAGGAAGGCTCCTCTTAAAATACTTAATTTTGCATAATTTTGCAGAGAAGATTCTTTAAGGAATAAACACACTCTAGTGCATTGTAAAAGGTGAGATATTTCTATATTTTAATAAAGGGGGCATATTTTCATAGTGATTACCTTGCTAGAACTTGCCCTTGCAGTGTTGATCGATTTTTAAAGCTAGTGAGACCTGCAGAATTGGAAAACCCCTAAACATGGTGAATACTTATGTACCTGAGGAAAAGTGCTCTCAGGTTAACTATCCATGTTGGGTTGGCATTTGTTTTTTGGCTCTTGGATGGTTTTAACACAGAAGGGGATTGCAGTAACAAGGTTCTGAAACATCTACATGTATGTTTATGTATTCAACTATTTTCTTTCTTTTAAAGAAGCACCTTTTTGCTAGCTCAGGTTCATTTTCCCCCCTATGCTGAATCACTTCACTTTTTTCCTCTTATTGTGGCTTGTCAGATGCTTTCTGGGAGATTCAGCATGCTAAAGCAGTTAATTTTCACTCTTTTAGACTTCCATACTCCACTGCAGTGAAGATACTTACTGAACTGTAATATTTTGCAGAATTTTATCATTTGACCATCACAGAAGAAAACAGTGGCAAAGTGGAACATCGTAAAAATTGAATAATTTTCACTGAATCCAGAATGCATTCTTCATTTAACTAAAAGGTTTTGTGCCTAGCATTCTGTTTAAGCAAGCTTCTTTGTAAATCTAAGTTCTTGCAATGCTGAATCTTATAATCATAAATTAAGTAATTTACCTTTTTTAAAATCAGCTTTGGGGATCTTTTTAGATTATTAGCTCTTTACAATAATTGAACTATAGCATAATTAGAAAGATTTACCCAAATTGCAAGGGTTTATAACCTTGTTTATTGTAATAATGACAGAGAGGAAGGATCAGTGACAGATTATTATTTTCCATTCCAGACTCCATTCATTCACAGACAGACCCTTGAGCAGTGGTGTGGCAAATGAGAGGAAATTGCCAGTTTCTTATTTAGCCAAAATGGGTAAACACTGTGTTTGCCCAAATATGTGTATGTGTACTTTTTACTCAGGCTCGTCCTTGAAAAAGCTACTGAAGCTGTTCTTCATTAAAGATGCTTCTACACTTGGTCTAGAAATACAGGAGATGCACCTCTGTGAGCATGGATTTCAGATCTGCCATACTAGTTGCAGATTTCTCTGCTAAAGAGCAAACTCTGGAAGCAGAAGTAAGCAGTTGAAATATTCTCAACTTTCTATATAATGTATTATTCTTCTTTAAAATCATACCCAGCTTCAACCTATAGAAGCCCTAGAGAGTAGAAATAAGTGCCTTCCAGCTGTTTTCCTGAGTGTAACAGACTGCATTTTGTAGCTGGAAATGTCAATGATTACAGGAATAAAAAATAAAAACCAAGAGATAGAACTACTACTAAAACCACATTTTTATTTCTCATCTATAAACTTTTAGTGCAAGTAATTGGGAATACAGGCATCTTGAAATTTTACTTCAGTGTTTAAAAAGAAATTTCTTCCAGATTTCTGCCAGTTAGAGCTTTTTAGCCACCTGGACCCACTTGCTGAAAAGCACAGTTTATCTCTTGACTTCAGATTATTTTAAGTATCAACTGACAATCAGAAGTTAAAAAACTGATTGCCAAAGATCTCTTAATGGTGAGCTCAGCACCATTTCCAAATACTGATTTGAACTTCAGAATCTGAAGTTAGCTATTTTGATATAAACCACCATTAGCTTATCTTCCTGGCCATAGGTGCACTCACCTTATTTGTTTTTTTTTTTTTCATTACTGCCTGTTAATGGAAATGCTTATGCTTTTAATACCACTGTAATAGTAGCAAACAATTGAAAAGAGCAGATGGTGTTCTATATCTTCATATTTGTCAAATATATTCCCCTGTACATTCCTCACTCATCTGCTTTTCCAATGTTTTAATTGTGATATGGCACAAAAGCAATTAAAACCTTACTATTACATTCATCACACATTAAAGCTTAATTTCATATGTTATTATTTCTTCTCCTGTTTCCCGTTTGAGGGAGGAAGACATACTTCATCATTCTCTAACAATCTTGAAATGAGCAGAAGAACCTATAGAGGACTCCCGGGTTATGATGAGAGCAGTTTAGGCTCCAGTCAGACTTAGTGCCAAAAGCTTGGAAATCAAATTTACGTTCTGTGTTTAAAGCAGCTTGCATGGTTTGAGAGATATGTTTACTGATTTCAGCAAAGTTACTTCTTACTTCTAGTAGTGTAAAAGCAATCAGAATCTGGCTCTCAGCATTTCCTCTCATGTATCATGTTTTCTCACATCAGCGCCCAAAATATTGTGGAATCAACATTTGCCACTGGCAAAACACAAATCTGTATCTGTACAGCTTTCTCTTGAGAAAATCAAGCACAAACCCCTCAGCACAGCTTTGCTCTGGGGCATTTGTTCACTATTCTAGAAATGAGGAGTGGAAAAGACTCTGTCAGTGTGAATCCTTTATCAGACTCGCCTGTGCCCTCATCGTGAGGTCTTGCAATAGTCGTCTCTGCTTTGGACTGAGTCAGCTGATAGGACTCCTTTCTCCTGTGTCAGTCCTGACACTGGTTGTGGTCAGTGGCATGTATTTGTAACACCCAGAGACCTCCCAGACAATTCTTCTTTTGGTATGTGTGGTTTTTAAAGTACTTAGCAACGTTTTTCCCCAGTTTTATAAATTCAAATTAAGTTTCCACTGACTTTAAAGAGATCCTTCTGACTCTTATCTACTCTTCCCTTTTCTTGCCATTATGTATTAAGTCTATCTCTTACAAAGAGTCATTTAAAGTCCTGAGAGCCCCATGGTGCTCTGAAATCTCCAAACTGAAGTTCTGCTCATCTGTTTAGCCAGTTCTGCAGCAAATTTCAAGGACACTGGCAAAGGTTGTTGCTGCCTTGCCTTGCCTTGATGCATCTTGCAGATTTTCAGCTTTCCTCGATTCACTCTTTATTAGATCCTCCCAACTGCTGTTAGAAATTTATACACATGCACTTCCCTTAAATCACAGCTGTTCTGTTCTTTGTGGAGAGGTCAGATAAAAGAGAGAACCAACCCCCCAAAAAACTTGGAAATTGCCTGCTGCCTCATTGTGTAGACTTTAGTTTTCCTGGACAATTTGCTTGCCACAATCTTTCTTCTCTGAGCTCAGCCTGCTGCAAGGCTCAGCACTCTCCCAAACTGCAGCTCAAATATATTCTAATTTTATACTTCTCACATCTTTTACCACTATCTTGAACTGATGTGCCTCAAAAAATAGCATTTGCCTGCAATATTTTTTTTTGTTTCAGAAACCTTCCTGAATTGTATAGAATACCTTTTCTGTATTAACTAAGTAACGTGAACTGGTGAATGAGTAAATCTCTTCAGCA
Organism: Sakesphorus luctuosus; assembly: GCA_013396695.1. NCBI lineage: Eukaryota > Metazoa > Chordata > Aves > Passeriformes > Thamnophilidae > Sakesphorus > Sakesphorus luctuosus. The sequence continues at coordinate 66,930 of VWZD01004979.1, read as the reverse complement.
AAGAGGAATAATTTGTGCTTTGTTTTGTTTTTTTTTTCAGTGTAAACCATTCATAAGTGTAATATGTACTGACAACCTTTAACACAGCTTCACCACACAGATTTCCATTGCAAGTGAGACCAAACAGGTGGCAAGCCCCAATCAGTGCCTTGTTCTCACTGAGAAGCTTTGATCTAACTGATGTATAATAAATAAGATTCTGCATTTTAATCCTCTTGCTGCTTTCATATCACTTGTGTTGCAAGTTCTTATTTACAAAAACTCATCCCGACTTAGTTGATATTTTTTATTAGAATTTTTTGATCATTTATTTATTTCAGCATACCTACCAGTAGACAGACGATGCAGCAGCTGGAAGTTATTATACTGTATACCCACCACTTCCCTATCCACCTTTGTCCTGTTCCTATGCCTGCAAAAACTGTAACCATTTTATTTTTTTCTTTTAACTCTACACCCTGTGAGAGGCTGACCAGATTATCCTTTTAGGTTAAGATATTGGCTGGCAGAAAATGCAGTTAGGCCTAAAGTTTCTCTTGTTTTCCGCATCTACTCCACACTATAAAGGTGCATTATGCCTTTATGCTCCAGTAAAGACCAATTTAAGGGGTTTTTACCAATGACATAAACTTGAAAAGCTCCTTAAAAATAGCATTCTCAATTCTGCTCTTACATATATATTATGACTTAAGGTTGGTGTTTTCGTATTCTTAGCCTTCCAGTGCTTGTACTTCTGTTCAAAGTCCCCATACTTACTTATGGCCAGTTTGATTGTTTCAAGGCCAGGAGGATCTGAGCAAACCATCTCTACTAAAAAGGCAGTATTAAGCCTTTTAATTATATATTTACACAGTATATAAGAATACAGAATGATAGAATAGTGCTACATTGCTTATGATTAGGCATTCTTTTTATTCACTGAAATCCAGTGCTAAATTTCTCACCAAACTGTGTAATGTCAAACTTAGCACTTTGTTAAATATTGAGTTAGGAAAAGGAAAACTATACAATAGACAATTACACTGTGCTCTAAAGGGTACTTTAAATTATCCTTATAATTGCAAATTATACAACAAAACTAAGTAGAGGAAATATAATTTCAGAAGCACAATGACCTAAGTTAAGGAAATAAGAACTGGTTTTTTTGATGTTGGAGTTGGTGGCTGGTACTGATTTATACAAACTGTGCCCATCTAAGAACAAGTGAAAAAAAAATCCATCACATTGTTTTAAGTGAGAGAATGGAATAGTCTGTCAATGAGAGAACAACATGTACTCGCTAAGGAATGCAGCCAAAATTTTGTTTGGAAGTAAAATTCAGCTCAGTCTGTAGTATGCAATGCACTAAAAGGGTTGGAGCATCGTCACTACACACTGTGCTTTTGCAGCCTATAAAGCTGGCAAGATGCAGAAGAGTATGTGCATACAGAATAGTGAGTCTAAGGGAGCAGGTGAGTATTCTTCCACATCCTGCATTTTACCAGTTTCTTACAGAAATTGCTACCTAAACCATTGCTTTGCATATAATGAAACTCTCTAAAAGAAATGCTGGTATGCATTGGAAGGGCTTCTTTCAGTTCGTTAGTTCTGTGAAAAATTGTGCCAGCTTAAAAAAATTTTTAATGGAAACAATAGTTGTTTTTCTTAGAAAATGTGACGGCTGCAAACTTTGGAAATTACATATAGAGCATTCAGCAGACTATGGCTGCTCTTCCTTGGCAGGGACTTGGTTTTATCAAATCAGTTGCTTTCTGGACAGAAAATTCACTGCTTAAAAATAATTACTTTGATTGCCAACTGATTTCTTTGGTAAGCTCAACACAAAAGCTTGAGGATCTAGCACAGCAAAGAACTTGTGACCATACTGCATGGCATTTAAATCACAGGCATTTGAGCTGATCTAGAGATCTGCTGGCCCCCAGTGCAGGGAGATGTTTTAGCCATTTAATGTGATGGATTTATTCTACAGGGACAGGCCCAACTAGTTTCAAAAAGATACCATCTTTTTTGCATTTCAGCTGCATCAACTCCCACATTAGGTCAGATAATTTGAAATTTAATTTTTTTTTTAATTTTAAATCAAAATATATATGTCAAGAAAATCATGCCCTGAGTCCACAGGAGCACTGAGTGGTAAGTAGAGGAGCACCATGGCCAGTCTGCTGTAGAGCCATTCACCTCTCAGCAATAAGAACAAGGGTTACTGTCTGAAATTCAGACCAAGAAACGACTGTTATTCTCAGGGAAGGCACACACAGAAGTGTAAATGTGACAGGCCACTACAAAGTTCAAAAAACTAAAATATTGTCACATTTGTAGAGTTGCTCTCTCTAGACTATTTCATAGACTAAATCATTTAGTTAAATGGCAGCACAGATGTAATTGCACGGGCCTCGTTTTCTCCAAATTGCAAGTTTCATGTACAACATTGATATGGAAATAACAAAAAGCAGTCACCTTTTTCATCTCTGATCCAACATAGTGTACTGTAACCACCAAAGGGTCATTTTCATTGCATAAGAACCCATTTAAAAATTTAAATTTTTAAAATTTTAGATTTCCACAAAGTATAACATTTACAGTGAGAACTATCAGGAAAATTATAATAATATGGCATAAAGAAAAAAATTATATTTGTTTATTTGTTTGAGGAATTGAAGACTGGTAATGATGTAACCTTACTCATAAACAAGAAATAAGTTTCTTTGATTTGTTTTCTAAATTGTAATTCTTAGAGTAAAGCCAAATGAATGCTCAAGATGGAAAGTTGCTAAAAATAAAACCCTCCAAAGGTTTTAGTTCAGTATTAAATACACTGTTTTGAAAATAATAGTAGATTAAATGGGGTCTAATCCTCCACTCTCTGCTTAGGTTCTGTTTGGCAGAATTCTTAGTCTGTCAGCTTCTGCAAATATTTGCAAAATTATTTTTATCCTTAATGATTTGCTCTGTTAGTTACCCTAAAAACAGAACAAATTGACGAACATGGGTGGAAGGATAATAATTTGAAAAATAATACTACTAGAATTTTAAGCACGAGAATGAAGAGCAACTGGAGCAACAAAACTGGAAAAGTAACAAGAGATTAATTTCTGAATACTGATAACATTTATAATGTCCATGAGCAAAAATAAGTTTTATTGCTAAAGTACAAAAGTATTTAGAAATCATATAATTTAACCTTGGGGTTTTTTTTATTTAAAAGATAAAGTTTACGGTTTTCATTCATTAGTGTTATTGTTGTTGTTGTTGTTGTTGTCTCTTTCCTGATGCATATTAGTATAAAGATATGAACTAAAGTAGTGATAATTATTTGCAAAATGACATTTGGTTCTAAAGTTGGCAGCCACAAACCAGACCTGTTGATAACAATTGGGGAAAATTATTTACCTGAAGAGAAAATGGTAATTTAAAACAACAATTTATTATTTTTTTAAATATAACAGACTGGTTTGATCTTGTGATTAGGAATTAACACTCCAATACTTGTAATGTTTTCTGAGACAGGAAGTGTGAGTTTAGATAATCCTTCTTTCTAATTTTAATGGCAGTCAGAAAAACCTCTTCCACACACTGTTAAATAAACAAATGCTTTGAGTGCTGTGCATGCTCTGCATTTGTAACTTACCATGTAGATACAGAGAAATCTTGGTTGAATTTAATACCTTCATTTTTTTCCTGAAAGGAAGGTGAAAAGAACTATGTGATGTTTCTTAGGACTTAAAATATGGAATTAGTTATTTTGAACTCTTCAAATAGTCTGGCATTCTATGTCACACAGTGAGGGAGATGATAAAGGTGGGTAACTTCACTTAGTCCTATCAATAAGAATTTTCTCTTTAAGTCTGGACTATTTTAGAAAAAGCTGAAGATTTTGATATGGCACAATTGTAGGGTGACATTTCTGATAACATGTTCAATGTAGCAGCAGGAGTCTTAAGAATGTTAATATGGACCATAACCGATGTTTAAATCCTTAATATTTTAGGTCTGTGTTTATTGTTAGGGATTTAGAGTGCACCTCTGATAGCAATTTCCAAAAGAAGAAACAAATAGTTCCAAATAAAAATGTGTTCATTTAGTTCAATGTGCAAGAATGCTCAGTATAGAAAGAAAAAAAATTATTTTGGCTATTTTTGAGCTAAACCCATTCACCATTGTTCTTGATTTAATAATGGGCTATGGCAGGTCCTAAAAGGCATTCGTGTACCTTTGATTATGAATGTCATGGCTCTTTGACTTGGGCAGACAAGGCATCTCTGATTTTCATTGCAAATTTTTCACTCTGAATTTGGCTGCGTTGCTAGAAAGGGAAACTTAATTTTGCAGGTTTATTCTTTCACTAAGAGTTTCAGTTTTCTGTTTAATAATTGAGATCAGAGAACTGAACAAAGGTATGCCAATAGAATTGCAAGCTATTTGAAGCCTTGTTGAGATGTACTGTGAGACGTTTGGCTCAATTCTAACATACGAAAGAGTGAAAGTGTACCCGGACATTGAGTTCTACTAAACACATTCCCATTATTAGACTTAGATAAACATGAAGTTTAAACTGTGCAATATAGTTTAGCAACACTTTTTCTCTATCCGCTAGCACCCACAGGATTCTTCCCTGAATTAACTGCCAGCTACTGTGCCCAAGATAGAAGGAGCTACATAAAGATACCTAAATGTAAAAGCTGGAAGGACTACTTTGTAGGAAGAACCGTATTATGGTTAAGTAAATGGAAGGTGCAGAAGCTGTCTGGAATTATGTAGATTGTGTGCCAAAGCGTAAATGCTTGAACTTGCCACAGGAGACCTGAATGAAATCCTTTTCATGAATGAAATCCACTTAGCTAAGAAATATTTTTTTATCTTACCTCAAAATTCCTTTGTATCCCTTTTTACTGAAGTATTTAAGTGCTAACATACATTTAGATTCAATTAGGATAAAATAATATCTGTGCCCTAGGACATGGCTCCATGGTAGCTGATACTGATTCATGTGTCTCTGGAAGCACTAGTTAATGTAGGCATCTGTATGACTCTATTTGTTTCAATTTACTCTATTTATAAACACTAATTTTCACTCTCTGGCATGAACAAGATCAGACTATTGCCACTTGCCATTAAAGGGCACTGCCAGAGCTGTATGAACAATCGTCTCATTTTCTACCCAAAGTACATTTTTTATGATACTGTTTAGAAATGAAATAAAAAGTTTTGATTTCAGAAATGGCAGATGAGAAACTTTCCCTTTCCACAATTTTTTTCTTACTGACCTCAGATTGAGAGCAGTTGCACAACCCTAAACCTGCAGCTGCATTTCTATGCAAATAAATTATGAGAAATGTCAGCTGGATCAGATGAAGGAGTTAGCCAGGATGGAATTACTGGTGAGGCCAGTTAGGTGTAGCTGCTCCCTCCTGCCATTAACTTCTCTGGGCTGGTTCTTTTCCCAAGTGCAGTGCTCTGCTTTCTGGATCCACATCTAAAAGGTTTAGGAAGAGAAAGCACAGCAGTCTTGTCATGCAGGAAGAACAGGGAGAAGTTGAAGACTCTCCAGTTTGGAAAGTACATCAATGTGTTTGGTTAACCAGGAAGGGAGAACCATACCTTTCTCACATGAGGGCTCTGCGTGGCCCAGTCTAGGGAAAAGGTTGGGAATAGACCTCAAACTGATATTTGCTAAGGTCAATGGCCTCGACATCTTTGTGAAGATGATGAAAAAGCCTAGTATGTACATAAAACCAGGCAGGGCCTTTTGTGTTTGAATTATATATTATAATGTTATGTATAGTATGTGATAATCATTGAGGAAACAACGTGGTAGTTATGAGAGGTTTAACATGTATTTTAAAGCTGCAAAACCTACGCATTTCTGTGAGAACACAGCAAAGCACCCATTGCTAAAATACAGGCATAATACAGACAGCAAAAAATGAATACATCAGTTCAAAGGTTCAAATTCTGCCTAGCTGGTGGTCTGACTGGAAATTTGCCTGCATATAGCTGTCATAATGTGCAACAGATTTCATTATCCTCTTCTTTTATTACCTAAGTGCAGTCTTATCATTGGAATATCCCAATACATAATCTTCTAGCTTGATCTCAGTGACTTTTTTTTTTTTGAGTATTTTCTGTTCTAGATAATATTTGCTTCTCCTTTAATGTCTGTGGAAGCCTTTGGAAGAGGGGGCTGCTTGTTAAGGACCAGGAATGCATGATGGGGACTGGTAGCTAGCCTAGAGTTTTCTGGGCCCGAGTTAAGTAGGACTGCAAGATGCAGAGTTTCTTGCTATTGAGATTTATTCATTGATAGGAAACAGTAGAGAAGTTAATGATTTGGGAAGCCAGCTTTTGTGTCTGCAACACATAATTTTATGCATGGAAAGGAAGATTTTGAGGTGAAAAGAGAGTCAGTGAGTGAGAGAGTTTATGAAATCCTGCTTATTTTAATCCCCCCAGGAGGCAAAACAATCATTTATTTCCAACTGGGCATGCAAAGAAAAGAAAGAAATGGAGTTTGCCTTTGCTGCTTTGTTTAATTTATCCTTATTAGCCTGTATTTTTACTCCCTGAAATGATAACCATTCATTTTGCCAATACAAAATCCTCAAACCAAGAATTTACTACGGCATAATTATTATTTTTTAAGTCTTATTTGTGTATTGTAAAGATCAGGCAGCAGTTATGCTTGACCTGTTTTCATCTGGTAGATTGAGTCTTTTTTTATATACACATATAAATAAATATATAAATATAAAAATAAAAATGAAAATATATATATATATATCTGAGGGGGTTTATAGCTTTCCAAAAGCTGGAAGAGGGGGTTTTACTACTTTTAGTTTTCTAAAATCAGGTTGACATGTTCCTTCTTGGTCTCCCCTTCTTGGGACGCTCCAGTTCATCTCCATCCCAGAAGAGTGAGGGTTACTAGTAGCTTTCCTAGTTTCCTTTTTTTGTTGTGGTTTCTTATGGAAGGGAGAAAAGAGCTTTTGGTATTTACAGGTGCTTACCTGAAGAGCTCATAGTGCTGGTGGAACCAGAATGTGCTGTTCACCCCATCCACCCCATGCATGTAATTTTATTTGATCTCAGTCCCACTCTGCTCCTCTTTTCAGGGTCATACACATGGCAGTAGAAACTGAACACTGCTACTGCAAGATGTCTAAATTGTCACTATCATCTTAAAAAACAAATGTAGCCTCTCCAGATTAGCCTTTCCAAGATTTCAGCAGGATGAAATTCATACATATGTCTAATATATTCAAAATGGCAGGCACCCTCTCATTCACCTTTTAGCAACAGCAGGCACTGCAGTGCAACATAAGGTGCACGCAGGCTGCTCCTGAGGCTCTTTGATACCCATCTTGTAGGGTGACTAAGATTTCACTTTTAATCAGGTGTCTTTACTGTAGTAAAAGCAAGTACAGCCCAAAGGAATGCAGAGTTTGTGCCACTGTGCATTCAGCAGAAACAAATGTACCCCTGTCACACGAGCTGTGTATCAGTACTTTCCATACTGGGCATTATGTTGCCCTAAGATCTGTAATATTTACTGCAGAAGTAGTTTTATTTTAAAATAAAATAAAATAAAATAAAATAAAATAAAATAAAATAAAATAAAATAAAATAAAATAAAATAAAATAAAATAAAATAAAATAAAATATTTTCCTCTTCCTTCTCTGTCTATTCCAAGGACATTTCAGTGAAACATGTCAGGCAAATTCTTGTGGGCTCCACTTGCCATTTACCTGCAGAGAATGAGCCCTGTGTAAGAAGAATCACTAGCTCATCACCCTTCCTATGGGACACAGTTTGGGTTTCCCTCAGGACAGGGAGTGGAATGCTCCTTCCCCAACATCCCATGGTGTAAATAACAGAGTATAAGTATACTGAGCTATGAATGTTTTATTAGGTCTTTAACTTACAGTACAGCGTTGGGGAAAATTAATGGAGAATTTCAAACTATTTTCTGTGTTGCATTTGCAATGTTTTAATGTGTTTCCAGTGGTAATGTGCAGACAGGCAAAAACAAACAAACAAACAAAACCAAAAAAAACAAACACAAACCAGCAGCATCCAAGCCAGTATTCTCTTCTTGGCTCTTCCGAGAGAGCTATTAACAAATACCCAAAACATCCTGGAGGTGTCAGTCCTTGGAGCATATTTAAGACAGATGATCCAGGAAAATGTCATTGTGCCATCTCAAGTGATTTTTAGTATTTATTTATACCAGGAAAGAGAAAATAGATGTAAACAGGGTAACGGATTAGCCAGCCTGACACAGGGCACCACATCATCTTCTCACATGCAAGGCAAGCTCATCTGCTGCCCAGATAACTGGGAAATGGTACAGCCACACTTGCAAGGAGGGCTGCACGCTTCACAGAGCTCTGGAAGCAAGACTTAGTTAATAGAAAAGTGTTTTATCTTCACTTTCAATGACAGTAAAACTAAAGAAATGTCTCTTTAGTTTTCTAACTCATAAAATGCTAAACTCACAAGCAAACTTGTACCCCTAATGTCTGCCATACTTTTAGTCCCTATCCATTTCTGTGTTTGGGTTTCCAGATCTGTCTGCAGCATGGAGTAATGATGCTAATCTTGTACATAAAACTTGGATTTATACTCAAACATTAATGTTTAGGAATAAATTATTTTATGTTCACATTATTATTTTTAATGTCCTTGTCTCTCTCCCCATAGAAAAGGGACAACATTCTGAGAAAAACACGTGAAAATTAAAAGACTGGGTTTCTTAAATACAGGGATTCCAGTGACCATTTGGACAGCAAGCAATGCAGTCAGACTGCCTGCAAATCCAATTCATCTTTCTATTTTTTTTCCTGAAAGAGTTTTGGGGTAATAAGACTACTTCTAATTATTATCCCTCATTTTTTTAGGCAGCCATGATTTCCCTTAAGCACCTGGTGTTGTTAAATGTTGAAGACATAGATATGTGAATTAGATACAGTCCAGGACAAACCAACAGTGTAAAAGAAATAACCACTATTCTTTTGACTGAGGTCCCGGTGTAGGTGCACAAGCTGACTGAATAGCCCTGGCATAAGAAAAGCACCACAGGCAATTAAAATTCTGCTAAGTCTGTAAGCCTGCTTTATTTTCTCAGGAAGATGAGTATCTTTTATCAAATAAATGGCTTAAAATTAAGTATGGCATATGGATTGGATTCAGTTACAAATGCCAAAGACAGTAACTATTTACACTGCAAACAAAATATATTTTTGTAATAAATTATGAGTAGTTTAAAAGTTATTTGAAGTGAGAGTGGTATTACTTGTGCACATTATACAGAAAAACTATAATTTTCGAGAAAATCAAAACACCTAAAGCTTTTGTGAATTTAGAGACAACAATCAGAACTACATTAAATGGATTTTTTTTTTATAAAAATCAATTTATAAAGTCAATAGGCCTTAATCCCTTAATCCTTCAACATTCTTGTTTTCCCCTGGATGTTCTTGAGTGACTAATAGTTTGATTTGAGAGATCAAAGGGTTAATTTGCTTTTCAATTGAGGAATGACTCAGAGTTCCCCTTTATTGTTTAAAAAAAAAAAATGGTGTGTGGGTGTAAGGTAGGGGAAAAAAGCCAAGAAAATGGATTCACTAATTGGGGTTTTCACCTGCTGTGAGTCTAATTGAATACAATGCTTTATTTGTAACTCAAGGAGAAAGAAGATTATGCAAAGTATGAGAAATTCAGACTGGTTTTTAAATTCTTATTACTTGGCACTATAGTATGGGAAAGAAGACCAGCGTGATAATAGCAGCATCAAGCTTCTGTTGAGGCGGACCAGGAAGCTCCAGAAACAGTAAAAATTGAAGGAATGTGTATCAGGGATATCAGTGCTAGATACTTCTGTAGAAAAACAAACCACTTTTGCTGTGGAACGAGGGGCCTCTGGCTGCCCTTGTCCCTTTGTGTGACACGGGCAGCTGCTCTCTCCTTGTAGTGGACCCTGAGGTTCCTCCCAAGTAAGATTCAAACCATCCTGTTTTAAACACTTAGAGGAAGATTTCTCACTTCTTAAAACATGGCTAACGATGGGGAGATGTGAGCTTGCTGATGTAACGTAATTGAGAGCCTTAAGGCAGTTTATTCACCTCAAATCTATGATAGATACTTGATAGAGGAATTGATCTAATACCACATCCACTGAGTTAAATGGAATATTCACAGTGTAATGAGTTTTAACATAGCGACTTATGCTTACAAAAAAATTGATCGTCTACTCTTTCCATGTTGGAATAGTGTTGTAGATCCAAGGAAACTGAAAACTATGAGTTAGACCTTTTAAATGGTTCTAGAAAAAAACACACGGGCTCTCCTTGAGCTGCTTGTTGAACTTTTCTTAAATTTAGATAACCCAGCGACCTGGAGCCTTTAGAGGGGAGCCCTAAATATCCTGGTACTTGGGCTAAAATGCTCCAAGTTCAGTGCCTACTGACATCTGTGTAATGGGAAAGCAATCTATGGGATATTCCTGTGGTACAGAAACTGTGGTTGGGATGAATTTTCCGTGCTTCTAGGCCTGTGTCTTCCCAATGTAAAACTAGGGAGGCGCTTTTGTACATTTGAAAGACAGAGGGTGGATTTAGATTACATACTGTGAGAGTGGTGAGGCACGGGCACAGGTTTTCCAGGGAAGTTGTAGATGCCCCATTCCTGGAAACATTCCAGGCTGGAAGGGGCTCTGAGCAGTCCAGTCTAGAATAAGGTTAGAGGAAGTTGTCCCTGCCCATGGAGGGGAGGCAGCGGTGGGATGAGATGATCTTTCAGGACCCTTCCAACTGAAACCATTCTATGATTCTGATTTGAAAGGCACTTTTGTGTGTGTGTGTGTGTGGCTTTACCAAGAAAGCACAATCTGTAAGGCTTTAAAAACTACTGGGTTGTGAGACGGGCTCCGTGCTTTACACAGCCTTATTTTAATGAATAAAGGACATAGGTGTACAATATGCATGAGTGGAGAGTGGCCGCACTGATTTGAAGTGCTTGTGACACTAAAAGGAGATTGTTGGCTTCTCCCTGTGCAATGCATATTGCATAGGAATTAATGCAAAGAAACATCGCAGCAGCAGCTCAGTGTGAGCCGAACTATTCCTTCTGCTCCGGCTGATCCGGGGGAGACACTCACCCTTCCCTCGGGGCCACGGCGAGCCCTTAGAAATGGAATTACCTGATTTCACTCATAAATAAACCACTCGGTATTTTAACCGCCGAAATTAACAGCTGCAAAGGAGAAAAAAAAAACAAAGAAAAAAAGAAAAAATAATTAGCTTAAGGCCCATTTCAAATCCGTCCCAGACTCGGTGCATATTTTAGCGAACTTTTCTTCCCAAGCCCGCTGAAAATGAACCCATTTGCCGCCTCTCAGCGCACTCACCTCTCCGGCGGGCCCGGGGCAGGGCAAAGGACACACAACAAAAACCCAACCAAACAAAAAGCCAAAGGAAGCCCCGAGGGTTTCCTCGCGCCGCCAGAGGAGCTGCACAGCCCCAAGGCACGGCAAGGGGCGAGGTGCCCTCGCACGCCGCGATGGTGCGGGGGTGGGCGCCGGCGGGGCGGGGCGGGGCAGCGCCGTCCCCTCCCTCCTTCCTTCCCTCCCTCCCTTCTTCCCTCCCTCGCTCCCTCCGTCTCTCCCGCCGTCCCTCCCTGCCGGCAGGGCGGCCGCAGGGGCGCTGAGCGCCGGGGCTGGGCGGACGCGCTGTTTCTGCCTCCGTCGTGCTGCCGAGCAGCCGCCGCCATGAGGGAGCAGCTCCAGGGGTAAGGGGGACGTGGGGGGATGCAGGAGGATGCGGGGGGATCCAGGGCGATGCGGGGAGATCCGGGGGGATTCGGGGCGGCAGGTGCCGCGGGGGCGGCTCCGCCGAGCCCCGGGCCAGCCCGCGCTCCGTGGCGGCAGCAGCGCGGGCGAACCTGTCATCGCTCGCACTGGAAATCTCAACTTGCCGCCGGGTTTGTTCGGGGAACTTGAAAGGCGCTTTCGCTTCGGCGCCTTCGCCCGCTCCCGAGGCCGTAGTTGGGCGCTGGGATGCGCCCCGTTGGCACACGTAGGAGATGGCGGTGTGAGCCGGCACGCACGCGTGGCTGTGCCCGTACCTGTGTGCCCCTACCTGTGCCCGTGCCCCTACCTGTGTGCCCGTGCCCGTACCTGTGCCCGTGGCTGTTCCTGGGCATGTACCTGTACCTGTAGCTGTGCTGGTGCGGGCTCGTGGCACGGAAAGCCGAGCCAGGGAATCGCGGCTGTGCCGGAGGTGTAGGATGCCTGGGTTACCCCGCAGGTTTTTGGGGGATAACGCGGTGCTGCACATCGCCTGTGGGGCAGCTCGGGTCGGGCGTGAACTTCGGAATTCCTGAGAACAAACGTGCTTGGAGGTGTATGACTAATTTTTTTTTCCCTTCCCCCCTGTAATTTCGTGCTTAGAAGTCATGTTTCAAGTTAATAGGCAGAAGAGGCTGGGAGGGGATTCCCTCGGGGCTATTGCACTGCAAGTGCTGTATTTCTTGCTGCTGTATGGCACCTTATATTACCTTTTAATAGCTGCTGTAAAGCATCTTGCAGCCCGGGACACCCCCGGTGTCCCAACCTGCGCCTGGGATTGAAGTTGGGCAGAGAGGTGGTTTTTGCAGGCGTGTGCGTACAGAGCTGAGGAAACGAGAAACCTGGTTGTATCTGGGATCTTTGACCTTTTTAGCACTAAGGAATTGTTCAAGGCCGTCGCTTGTCTGAGCCTGGGTTTGACAAGACCCTGCAGTGAAATTGCTTTGGCAGGAGCAGAGAGGGTAGGCTTTGGAAAGCAAATAGATCAGAGGAGAGTGACAAGCCGGGGGAGGGGGGCAAGGCTCACCCTGCCCAAGCCACTGGCTGGAATCTTTGCCCCTGACAGAGCGGACAAAATAAATGTTTAACATCAAGGGGAGAAAAAAAGAGTTACTATTCAATGCTTGACAGCTGATATTTGCCCTTCTCCTACTATTCATTTCCAGTATCGGCAAGAAACTTTAATATGTATCGGTGCCTGCCTTCAGCAGTCTGATAAATCTCCCAAAAGCCAATAAAACAGGCTAAAGTCAAATTCCTGCTGAAGAGACGCTGATCCTTGGCTTAAAGAGAAATAATCTCTGCACAGATCAGTACTCTCTAGATTTAGAGATGAAAACAGTAGTCCTTTGTAAAGCACAAAGGAGTGCCGCCTTTTTACATTGCTAATACTTTCCATAGCAGTAACTTGCTTTATCAAAGGAATTAATAAAACACTGTAAAAAGAAAAATATTAAGTCCTCCTTGCAGTCACTGTCATCTGCTGTTGAAAACATTTTTCTTTTAAATGAGAGGTAGTGTGTGTTCATTCAGACTCTTTCAGTTGCATTTGGTTCGTTTAGTAAAATCCAAACAACTATCATGTTTATTTTGGCTTTCTGACAACAGTCATAGGGTGGTTGGAGTAACGTTTTTATTCATAAAGCCAGAAGGTGAGAGGTACTGTAAATTGTGTTGTTTGAAAATGGATCAGTTCAGTGCTTTGTAAACTATCACTATAATTTTGGCACTTTTTTGTGAGCATATGTAACTATTTATTTATTGCTACAGAATTTCTTACTGTATGCACATATGTGCGTTTGCACATCTAGTTCATGTCGCATTTTCTAATGAAGGGTGTGGAGAGAAGTGCAGCAGAACTGACTCTGGTATCACCAGTGGAGAGGGCTGTAAGAGTTTAAAAGGCATTCTGCATTTGCAACTTAAAATTCTATTCTGGACCTGAGCAGTTAATACACAAGACCTACTCCTAGATATAGGTTTGTTTTTTCAAAAAAAAGGGTGAAGAAGAAGGAGTGCAATCAAAAACAGTTAAAAGATTTGCAAATGTTACGGTGTGGCTGGTGCAGGAATGTTTGGGGGGGGGATCTGTGCAGGAATTTGGTTGTGGGAGAGCATTGCTTTCCACTCCTCCTGCTGCTGATGTTGCTCAGAAGTAATGTAAAAGGAATGAAGATAAAATAACTATATTTTGTCCAAACTGATCAAGTTATAACAAGGGAACTGTAATTCACCTAGCATGTCAGTTTGGATATCATCTCCTGATTTCAGGTTTCCAATCCTGTGTGTTATTGGCTCTGCTGACAGCAGTGACAGACAAATCTCTCTGCTGTTGGCAGGAACTGAGGAGTTCACACAGGCACAGTGTGACAGAATTCCCCACATAAAAATTATCCTTGCTAATATAATATAATTGTCCTTTAATGAAGTGGTCCTGTGGTTCCCAAAGGATGTCTCGAGTGAAGACTGTGCTTTCATCCCACTGAATTATCAATAGAGTTCCAGTCACACCCATGCCTAGGTGTCATCATTAGCCATTGTCGCTCGTCTCCTTTCTGGGCCTGGTTTTAATTTCCTTTCAACTTTTGCAGGTTGAGCCAGGTGAGAAAGAGGAAAATAAGCCAAGTGAGCAGACTTAGGGTTTTTTTGTTGCAGAATGCCCATGATTTAAAAGCTAGTGATCAATTTAGTTGACGTATATGTAGAGCCAAATTGAAAAATGTATCCTCTGAGCATATGCAGTATTGCAGAACTGCTGGCTGTGTGCATTGATGCCTTTTTGTGTTGGTGGTTTGTAGAAAAAGCATTCTGAGTACTTTTTTCTGCACAAACTCTCACCCAGCTTCAGCTGCTGCTGGTCAGGAGGACTTGCACTACACTTTTCTTGTTTTTCTGACTTGGAGGCTGTAAAGGGCCCTGTTCACCAGAGTTTGAAACTCTGGCAAACACTTTACTGCAGATCTATTAAGGATGCTACAGCATTCCCAAGTGTGGTTGAGGCTGCCTGAAACTGCTGAGCTGGCATTTCACTTCAGACGGTGTTCACAATAAGGGCATACACACAAATCCTCCCCCACTGGTCCAACCCCAAAGCTCACAATTAAATGGCCTTTGAAAATGGCAAAGAGGCTTATGAAGAATCGCCTTGATGGAATCTAACCTTTCCTGGAGCTGCCCTTGTGTGCAGAATAGTTGATAATTTTCCGAGCTGAAAACGTTGAGAGGCGAACGCCTTTTAGCTGGAGCGAAATATCTGCAGCCTTCTTGTGTTCTGCATGTAAAGTACCAGCAAAGTCTGCCCTGGCTCGGCACGGGCACTCAACCTCTACAGAAATCACAGCGATCAAGGTTCAGTTCACTTCAAAGCCCTTGGGGTTTTTTGCAAGAGCACAGAGGTGTGCTGACAGCTGGCCAGCCCATGGCTGGGTCTGGTACCAGATGGGCGGCTGGGTGATCCCTGCCCAGGGTGGCTGCACCACCCGCTGTGGGACACTCTGCCCCACAGGTGGTCACTGATGGCAGAGTGGTGGGGCAAGAATTAGAGTCTCTACTCACTTGACTTTTATAGTCTAAGGAAAGGAATATTTCCTCTAAGTTGCACCTAAGTTTAAAAATAAAACAAAAGGGGAGATGTACCTGCCCTGCAAATTCAGTCTTTGTCTCTTGCAGATGAAGCAAATGGAATAATTCCTTAGCAAATGCACGTCTCCAAGATAATTAATCTTACACCATGAGTGCCTACTCTGGGGTTACTGATATTAAAAATACCTGAAAACAGTTGGAGTCCAGTGTTTCTTTGGCAATGGAAATTTTAATTAGAAGGTCTTAGGAAAGCAGTTATGTACCTTCAGGAACAGTGAATGCTGTAAGCTTAAACCATGCACACTAAAATCCCTGGTACATGGTTAGGCTTTACCATAAAAAATGAAAATAAAAAATTCAATAAATTACTCATCTATGTCATGTTGATTAGTGATTAACCATACTAGTTTTTCACACTAAGATGATCCTTTTGTTCTTCTATCCCACACAGGCATGGGATTCTATAATCCTTTCTGTGTTCACCTTTGCCAGATATGTGGTGGCTTTTAAATATTTTCATGGGGAATCAGTTTTTTTGAAGGCTGCCAGGGTAACAGCTATGGAGTCTGAAGAGGTCTGGTTTATCCATAGAACAATTCAGGTCTGCCAGACTAATTTCATACGGAAAGTCAGGCAGATTATCTTCAGAGGATTCTTGTAACTGTTTGCATAAATTCATTTTCTCATTTTTACTACACGGTTTGGCATACAAACCATAATACAGTTGCTGTTCAGACATCCACCACTTCTGGGGCTACCTGCCTGTGGGACAGCAAGCCAGGGTGGCCAAGGTCATACCTCAGGAATTACTGATATGGGATTGACATTGGGTGAAAACAAACTGCGACCACAGGTCTGTGTGTGTGAATGTTTGGGTCTGCAGCCCATTCACCTGAATAGTGGCATCCCTGGCTAAAAGGTTCTGCCATGAGCTTGCTTCCTTCCTCTTTCTTAGGACTGCTGTTGTATTGGCAGAGGCTTCAGGTAGCTGAGTTTTTAGGAACTTGGTGTGTGAACAAATCTACTTCCATTTTTCTTCAAAAACGCACTTTGTACCTGGGTATGGTAAAAAGTTCTGGTGTTACATTCTCTCTGCAAAACCTGCCCATACCAAGCAGGGTGGGAAATGCAGGAGTTCAGGTGCAGGTGGCTCAGATCCTCAGGTTTTCACTTGAACTTACCCAGTTTCTGAGAATAAAAAAGCAAACTGAGACCAGGCTGAGATTTCTGAATGCAGTTGCAGCCACCTCCCTTTGCAGGACTCCTTTTTTAACAGAGCAAAGAACAAGACTGCTTTTGCTGTTCTAGTGTCCTCCTCCCTCTTTCACTGCCTTCAGCCACTGCAGGAATTAGGAAGGGGTGGGAATGCTGAGGTTGATGAGATAGGGCTTGTTTAAAAGCCTGCACTCAACTAGAGCAGTGCTATGGCACTGTTTTTTTCTTCTTTGTGCTTGTGATCTTTTTCATTTCTTCCCTGCAGTTAGAGAGGAAAATCTGGAAATATTATATATAGTAAACTGCTGAACATGTAGAGGTTACTGGGGCAGTAAAGTATTCGCATGGATCAAATAAATAGCTTGTCTTTTAAGGCCAAAATTAAATCACACTAAGAAAACATGTCACGATTTTCTTTTTTTCCGTGAGTAGGGGTGGTGTTGAAGTGATTCATTGGAAGTTTTACTTCTTCTTAGCCCGTAAAGGATAAATGTGCACTTGGGAACATCAAAATGAGAACTCAAGGATCATTTGTTCTCTAAACTAACCTTGTCAGTGTTTCAGGGCACAGTTGGATGGTGGTTTTGTCTCTTGGAGCTGAAAGGTCTGTGCTCCAGGAGCTCCACAGCACTGGGTCAGGTCCTGCTCTCCTGCACATTTTCTCCCAAATGATGTGTGCATGCTGAAACCCCAGTGTCTCATTTTAAGTTCAGAAATGGGCAATCTGTTTGCTAGCAACTATGTGCTACATATATGTTCCAGATTTTTTTTTATGGACACTCATGGTTATCTTTTAATGTGTCTGAATTCTGTATGAACAGGACTTCATTGGCTACAGGATAGATAACGAGAATTTTCTTTCAAGTCTTCTGCATTAATAGGAATATAACCATGTTAGCTATGCTATCATTAAAAAACAAATTCATAAAAAGTATAACCTTAGGAGACATGAGTTGCTACTACACCCGCTAACACTTCATTCTCTTGGCTTTCTCACGCTGCCTGTCTTACGGCAACATGTTGTGTTGCAAAGCTGGAGGCTGCTACCCCTCAATGCAGAGACTGTCCAATTTACATTCTAGTCATACTGCAGCGTTTCATAACCCGCTTTAGCTTTTCCCTGAATCCCAGCAGCTCTGCCGCCTGACACTGCACAGCGACCTCCAGGGCGAGGGAAAGGGCCTGGGATTCCCAAGGAACAAGAGGAGCAGCCAAGAGTTTTTGCTAAAAGAGTCTGTCAATACAGAGTGCAAGGCATTGGCCTGAGAACGTGATGTAAGGTGGTTGTGGTTCAGTTGGCTGTTGCACAGGGATTTTAGTGCAGGTACCTGGACTGGAAAGAAGGATTGGAGTTCTGCTTTACTGGGTAACTTTTACCTTCCACATGGGAAAGCACTGAGAGAGTGTGTAGGGGAAAGCAGATTAAAAATACCATGGATCTCAGTATCTGGTTGGAGTTTCCATAAGTACTTTAAGAACGAATGCCTTTCAAATGTCTGTCCTCTAGTTTGGAGCAAGCAGAGAATGACCTATACAAAAGAATTCCTCAAATTCCTCGAAACATTGACATGTCTGAATACTTGCTGTCTTTTTAATAACAGCACTACCTTTGATTTTGTTTCATGAGCCCTTGCCTAAATAAAGGCCTCTGAGTTAGTGCCTCACATTGAAAGGAGATGCCTGTGACTGCTAAGACGCCACTGTGGAGCAGCCCAGGATGTGGGCAGGGATCTGGCACTGTGCTTGGATGTGCAACCTGCATCACTTGCTGTGAGATAGAGAGAGAAATTATGCTTTACTAACTTTCATGTTTTGTGTTGTAGCCATGAGACGCAAACGACCTGCTGGGATCACCCCAAGATGACTGAGCTTTACCAGTCATTAGGTAAGACATCGCTACCAGATGTTTGGTGGGGTTTTTTGTCAGTTGAATGAATTGGTAAGGCAAAGATTTCCAGTGGAAATAAACTGAAATTAACTGAAAGAGAAAGCCAGTGCTTTTATCAAGGTTAAAATTTTCTGTAAGGGGAATATGTGAGGCAGAGTAACACATTTCAAACATGCAGTAGAAAAAATTTGTATTTCAGTTAGCACGTTTGGAATGTGCCCTGGGTTTACAAAGTAATTTGGGTGTATTGTTGCAAACTCTTACTGAAAGACTGGGACAGAAATTTGGAAAAAAAAAAAATACTGGATTTTTTCACTGTCTAATCTACTTTACAAAAGGCAGATGAACAAATCAAACCAAGCTGCTGTTAATGTTGACTTTCGGATGGTGGGAAGCCAATTGAAGCAATTTGCCAAACTGTGTTAGCACTGCTTTATTTTTAAAGCATTTTCAATACTTAGAAGGCATAGCAGCTGTCATGATGTCATTTTGAATATCAAAATTGCATGCTTATTATGACTTCAGATGTGCCTCTCTGGTGGAAGGGTTTTTTTTCCATTTTTTAGCAGCTTTGGATTTATTAACAGAAGCACATCTCTAAGATAAAATAGGTTAATCTATGCTCTAGTGTAGGCTGCTTGGCAGACCATTTAATAGCTAACTCTTTGCTTTTAATGGTTCTGTTAATAAATAAGAGGATATAATAAAAGTTAAGCTATTTCACTGAAAGAAATAGCAGTGAATATGCTGCATTCATGAAGGAGGTTACGTCTGTACAGCACACATGCATAAACCAGCTTTGAACAAGCCAGTATGGGCCCTGGGACAGTCAAATCTAGCATTCAGGGCAGGCTTATTTACCATGGTGAAAAATGGTTTAAATTATCACCTGTTAAACTCAAGTTTAGCTGCTGAAAACAGTCTAATTATGCTAGTGTAATCTATTTCAAGTTAACTCAGGTATCTGCAGGATGCTCTGCAGTTAAAGGCATACTAAAAATATATTGGAAAACTGATATGATAAAATTTAATGAGACTGTGAACATTTTTTCCTTATAATATTAGCAGTGTGGCAAGCAGTTTGTTTAAAAATTAACCAGAATACAGCTCTGTATGCCAAAAAGGGATATACCATGTATAAGATCAGGCTAAGCAGATGCAAAAGCAAACTATTGACTTGCCATTTAATTATAATCTATTGCCCTGTTTGTCTCATTTATATTTCTGCTCCTAAAGTGAGTGTTCTAAAAGTTTCAGGACAAATAGTAATTGCACACACAGCAATCCCTTTATTACAGGTAGGTCTTCAAACAGTTGCCTGTTAATTGAACTGCACTCTGACTCTGCGGCCGCCTTTGATCAGAGATTACATGGTATTTCTGATACTGCTGTTGGTCAGACCTAAAGTCCTGTTGCAACTGCTTTTCTAGTGTTAGTTCCCTGGTTCAGCAAGAGTACTCTTGAATATCAAGAAGTGAAAAGGTAATAGGGGAGAAAAATGTCCTGATGGATTCAGGTCAGCAGTTCAGAAGGTGTGTGACTGCTGAAGTCAGTTTGCATTTACTTTAACTGAGTTTTATTAGTGTGAGTACCACCCAAATGTCAGGAGTTTAAGATAGCCTTATTTCTTACTGCAGAAAGAAGGAACATGTTCAGGCAGATTTTGTTTCTGTCTTTTACTTACTTGTGAGCTTTCTTTTTCTCCTGCTATTTTCCTTTTCAGGAGCAAGAAATGTCCAAAAACCAGTCCTCTGTCTGGCTGGTTTTCTTTCTTTTGATGTGGAGACCAGGCGCTCATTAATATGGAAGCAATACTGATTTTAGCAAAGGATGAATAATGTGTATTTTTATGAGTAAACTGAAGTGTTCATATATATGTGCTAAACAGATCAGACAAGGTGACTCTTTGTGCAGCGCCACACAGGTGAAGCTTTGATGAAAGTGCTACTGAATAACCAGGTGTAATCATCATTGCCTAACTCTCACACAAACTGCATAATACAAGTGTAACCCGCTTAGTCCTTGAACAGAACCCTTGGTGTATTTTCAGTACTTTGTTTTGCCTCAGGTCAAAACGGTAATAATAGGATGTTTGAAGTCTTTTCAGACTGTTCACTAATATATTATCTGAGAAGATGTTATTAAAGTTGATTTTGTATTGCATACTCATGAGATCCTATTATTTTACCCCACATTATGTTCCAAATTTTGCTTCTCATTCATATGAACAAGCTAGTAAAGAGCTTAGTATGTACACATTTTCAAAATCTGGTAGAAAACATGGACTCTGCAATCCAGGTAAACGTTAAGAAGGGAGAAAAAGTACATCATTGCTGTCAAGATTTTTCATTTCCATTTTCCAACTCCTACACTTAGACTGTAGGGAGTAATTGTGCTGTGTGATGTAGCCCTCCATACATGCCAGTATTTTATAATTTGCTAGAGGATGCTTATGTCTAATTTAAATTGTTACAAATTACTAAAAGCTCAGTTGTTTTCAAATTAATGAGGAAGGTGCATCCTGGCACAAGATAATGTTTCTTACCTCCCTTATGTCTTTGAGATGCAAGAGACACTTCTCTAACAAAGAGGAGTAATGCTGATTTTAATCTTCACATATCCAATTCACGTACATACAGATTGCTGCATTATATTTTGCTAAAATAGTTGAATTTCAGATGTCAGACTTATTGGCTAATCTTTCTGTCTTTAGAGATTTGGGTTTTTATAAAAATGAAGCTAAATTACTTGGTGGCATTACTTGGTTCTAGTAAAAGAAGATAGGAATGTGCTGTGTACACTTTTGACTGATCAGATTCTTGGTTGAGGAAGTCCTGTATCCTGTCTCCAATAGGACTGCATCAGAGACAGCAGAAAGAACCCATAGGAAGAAATAGTAAAATAGTCTGCCCATGAAGGAAATATTCTCAAATTCTCTTTGAGATGATTTACTGAAACATGTCTGGTTAAAAAGATACTTGTAATAACTGTGAAATACTTCATTTGACATTTAATGCGTGTATCAAAAATTTCCAACTGGCTGTTCTTTTTAACAGAAGCTTTTCCTTCTAAGATACTAAAATGCTTGTTCTTGACTACTCTTTATTGTTTAAAAAATATATCATTTTATCAGTTTTAATGAAGCATCTACTCCTTACTCAAGTTGGACAATTTTTACTCTTCATTTAAAGTTATGGCTACTTAAAGTTACATAAGAAACTGTCTATATTGAATAACTTAATAGTTGTTTAATGTCTAGTCAGAGGGGCAACAGGTAATAGATGCTGGTGTAGATTTAAATTAGAAGGAATCATACGAATTAAGAACACAGAGGAAAAATAAATGCTGAAATAGGAAAAGCGGTAGTAAAAATTGGTGAGCCTCAGAGGTTGAGAGGCTGACAGATATCCCCAGGTTTGTATTTACACTATTACCAACCACTCCCATTTTCTTCTAGCTTCCCTCTGAAAGTCTTCCAAGGACTAAGAACTGCTCCAACTGCTTTTCATTCCAAAAGTAGTTCCACTGCAGCACGTCTGCCGTTTTTACACCGTTCTTTTATAGCCCCCTTACAAATTTTCTCATCTTTATGATGACTGCAGGGCATCACTGAAAAGATAATTTGTGTTATTTCACTGTCTTGGAGAGCAAGGACCTTTGGATGAGAGCGGCGACAGGAAGAGCAGGAATCAAAGTGTTCTGGAGCTGCTTAATTTTTTTCAGATTGTCTTCTGAGGGTGGATATTTAATGTCAGGCAGCTTGGCTCAGAATAGTAGTATTTTACCTTTAAGCTGAAAATGGCTAACCTTTCCTGCGATGGCCCAGGAGGACTTGGCTTCTTGCAATACTGTTGATGTCCCCCTCCTCCAGCCTTCCCATGTCATATCAGTATGAGTCTTCTCAAGGTACATTAGTGTCACCATGGACAGTAATTGCAGTGGCAGGGTGCAGTTAGAAATGTTGCCGTGTGCATCTGTTTATCAATGCTACTCCACCAAGGCAAGACAACAGGGTGAAAACCACCCTTGCCCTTGCAGGCCACAGTGCATTGGTGACAGCTCTCCATTTAATTTGGAGGGATGGGGGGACAGTTCTCTGTAGATTACATGGGATTGCCTGAAAGAAATGTCAGAGCTGCTTAACACAAGGTGAGAGGATGCTGGAAGGTACCTCTGAGCCTCCTCGGGGCTTCTGGCAGCAGCTGCTGTGTTGGTTTTGTGGCTGGCTACTCTTGTGCAGCAGTGTGAGCTTCTAACTCCCAGTGACCAAGGTGGGTAAACATTATCCTTTTTGGTTTGTGTATTTTATTTGTCCTTCTGAAATGTTGCCTGAAGAGGCTTAACTGCCCCTCGCTGTTATTACAGTTTTTATTAGCCACTTCTAAACCATGCCTTTATTATGAGGTTTTATTCAAATTCCACTACTTGTTTCCTGGTGTTTGTACTAGAAAGACCTGTGCCTATTGCACACATCAATCAGTTGATTTCTGCTGAAATCCAGAGATGATGCATATGGCCTTTGTTTAAAGGTTGTTTGTTCACTGATGTCCTTTTCAAGCTCATTTCAGAAAATAGGTTTGGTTGGGTTCTGTCAGCCTTGGATAGTAATCAGACCTAGAGCAGATTGTCTTTCTAACTACAGCATCCATGCAGAGAGGTAGAACTTCAGTGGTGGAAGTTAACCTTGCGTCCCTTGAAAATGAAACATTTCTGGGTTTGCTGGCTGAAGGAAAAAAATTACGTGTCAGTTTGTCTGGTTACAGGGATGCTGGCACATGCTGTGCTGTTCACCCGCTGTGTCCAGATGCAGTCAGAAGCATTGTGGTGTCCTGGGTCCCTCCCACTTGCTAATTTGCAGGGCCACTATTGGCTTTTTCACCCAGTGGGACAGGTCTAGTACAACATGCTGTGTTGTTTCATGGCTAGTGGTTAAGCTGTACATATAATAACAGTTTACTGTTATTTATTGTCAAAGCAAAGTAGATTATAGCATTAATTATTGTTATAATAAAAGTCAATGGCCGAGACTCAACTGATATTAAGCAGTGTTACTTGATTAATTTCTTTCCTTTGTGCATTTGTCTCATTTGCATTTTAAAATTACAGTTCCTAAAGAGGCAATATATGTCACTGGAGGGCATCGCTAAAAGATTTAGGTGCAGGTTTTGGGCAGCGAGAGGAAACCCAGCATTCTTACCAGATAAGCCTGTCAGGGAATTTCAGCTGTACTGAAAAGTGTGAGATGAAGCTTCTTGAACAGTCAAGGGTACCGTTAATGACTGATGAAACATGAAAGCTTAGTGGCTGGTAGTAGAATCATGGTCTGTCCAGGACTGTCCAGTAAACAGTGTTTAACCTCCATTGTGAGAGACAACAGTGACATGTAATTGCCCAAACAGGTTATCCACTGCAGGCAACTTATTTATGAATGGTCTTTGAGCGTGTCACAAGCTATGGCTGAGTAAGACTTTCAGGTTTGGAGGTATATCACTCTAGGTTTGCATTTTCTTTTCTTGCAACTGAGAGTAAAAAAACCCTCAGAACTTTGTAAGTCTTATCAAGTGAAGATGAGGATTTGACCTGATCACGCCTGATTTCCTTGAAAGAATTTAGTTGTTAACTTGCTAAATTTTACTCTTATCACCAGAAGCAATGTAGGCTGCTCATTGCAGTCAGATGGTGTCCAAACAGTGAGAATATTGCTATCCATAAAATCAAGTGAAATGTCTGTATTTTGTCCTCATTAATTGAAAAAGTAATTATAATTATAGTCACAATAACATAAGGAAGGAATCCTCTTTAAGAAAGAAGGTAATTTCCAGGTAGAAAGGAATTTCAGAGATCCCTTCTGATTACATTGTGAGAGAGACAAATTATATGAAGAGCCTTTGAAGGGAGGTAGTCTGGGCCATCCCAGGGCCTTTTAACACTCAGGGAGATTACTCTGTGGTAGAGGACAGTATGTTATCAAATGGAACATCCTGGTCACTCAGCACTCTCTGCAGCTGCAGCAGCTGTAGGGGGGTAAAGAACTACCCTGGAAAGCAGTTCAGTTATAACACCTTACTTAAAGCCTGTTGTGTGGGTTATAGATGTGACTCATTAAAAGCAAAAATAAATATCCTCTCATGCTGGACACCAAACCTGTTGTTAAATACGTTATTTTAAACAACTTACTGTTCTTTAATCTCTTACTGCTTTTAGTTGTTTGCTAAGTTATTTTATGCAGTAAGACTCAAGAATATGAGTCTGGTTTTTGTCTTAAAATAATACTAATATCCCAGTGTAAAATCTGGAATTTACCTTGGGAGAATTCAAAAAAAGCCAAGCTACAAGATAACTACCTGAAGGGAAGAGGAGGCTCAGAGGTGACCTCAGCACTGGCTAGAACTACCTGAAGGGAAGTTCTAGCCAGGTGGGGATTGATCTCTTCTCCCAGGCACTCAGCAATAGGACAAGGGGGCACAGGCTCAAACTCTGCCAGGGGAAATTGAAGTTGGAGAGCAGAAAAAAATTCTTTACAGAGAGAGTGCTCAGGCATTGGAATGGCCTGCCCAGAGAGGTGGTGGATTCACCATCCCTGGAGGTTTTTCAACTGAGATTGGCCGTGGCACTGAGTGCCATGATCTGGTAAAGGGACTGAAGTTGGACCAAGGGTTGGACTTGATGACCTTGGAGGTCTTTTCCAACCCAATCGATTCTGTGATTCTATGATTCTGTGATTCTATCTTACCTGTTAATATTTTGTCAATAGTCAGTGGGACATTCCAGCAAGTGGTTTGAATCACTAACCACTTCTCAAATGAATGGCTTTTTTACCTGATTATCCACTAGCAAAAGGATCTACTATGTGTAATTGCAGGTGTTTCTAGAATACTGTAGAAATAGAATATAGCCCTTATATTTTGAGATTTTTCTCAAATTATGCATAAAAGGTTAGAATTTACCTGTTGATCATCTTTCCATAATATTTCTGATGTGTCATTCCTATCTGTAGTCTGAAGTCTGCTTCATTAAAGCTGCATTTGTAATAAAAGCACTAGTTGTTGTTCACTCTTATCATGTTATATATTTAAAAAGGTGTATAATAACAGAGGTCCTTCAAGGCCAAGTGATGGGAAAATCATAATTTCTCTTTGCTATGGCATGTAAA
Source organism: Sakesphorus luctuosus (assembly GCA_013396695.1). NCBI lineage: Eukaryota > Metazoa > Chordata > Aves > Passeriformes > Thamnophilidae > Sakesphorus > Sakesphorus luctuosus. Next base: position 41,252 of record VWZD01004979.1, on the reverse strand, counting down.
TATGTCTCCCCATACTCCCTCACAATCCTTTCCTCTGACTGTTCCTTCCCAGGATCAGATGAACTCTTCCAGTACATAGTTTTGTCAGACCATAAACTGGTTATGCTCTTGAGAAATTACATTTTTTGTTCAAAACTTGAATGTTACCTTCAGAGCTAGGAAGAGAGGGAGTATTGTTAAACAACGTGGGAATGTTTCACAAGACTCTACAGGTTTTTCGGCCCTCTGACCACCCAGTTCAGATGATAAGGTGGTGCTTTGTAGTAGTGGGAGGAAAGGGCTGGAGGAAAACTTTTGTGGTACACTGAGTTCCCCAACTTGCTCCAAGGTGGTAAAAGCTTTGGAATCAAGGCTTAGTGGGTCCTGACTCTTTTAGTGGGCTGTTAGGAGAAAGCATCTGTTCTTTTCCCCTAGGACATAGGATGGGAAAAAATTAAAAAGAACACAGGGGAAGAGGAACTATGGGTGTTTCCATAGGCCTTTGGAAGGTTGCTGCTGCTTAAGTTCCTTCTCTGCCTGTTCCCAGCAAGAAGCAGCTGCCTTGTGACCAGGCAGTGCCTTGTGCTGCCTCGCTTGGGGTCCCCTCCCTCACTGTTAAGGATGGCATTACATCAGTACTCCCTAACCTGGTGTCCACATCTCATTCCCTCACAGTCTTATGTTCTGTGGTTCATTTAAATGGGGTCACATCCAGCAAGGGAAATGTTTTGAACCCAGTTAGGAGAGGCCTGGGCTCCTTTTGTTGCTACACAGAGCAACACGTTTGTTCCAGCTGTAGTTCTGGGTGAGGAAAGACATGACCGCAGTTTTATAGGCATAAGGAGGGGAACAGCAAAATCATTAATATCCAGTGACCTTAAGTGACTGTCAGCACCTGGTAAGAAGGCACCTGGCATAAGGGAGACAGAGGTGAGCAGCTGACACAGGGACAGGGACTGGGCACGGGCTGATCCTGGGAACAGCGGCAAAGGTGGGAGTGGAGGTGTGCGGTGGGTGGGCTCAGCCTTGGCGTGCAGAGCTGTCTGAGGTTGAGCTGGCAAAATGCCAACTGTCCAAGACAGAGTGAAAAGGGAAGAAGAGGGAGAGGGAAGAAAAAAACTCCAAACTAGGTTTATGCTCAAACTAGCTACATATATTTATACAGAAAAGAGAAAATTGAGAGAAAACTACAATATAACACACACTTATACAAGTTATGTATAACAGGAAATAACCTCCCACTCCCTGGTTAATAGAAAATCTATTACTCTAGATTCATAGGCACTCTAAAAGACACTTAGCAAGAAACAGAAAGAGTAACAACAAAATATTTCTACTTCCCTGAACTCAAACAAAAGGCAAGTAGCGGCAGCAGCAGGAGCAAGCCCTACTCCAAGACAGGAGCTGCACCACGTTTGGCTTGTACCTCGGCCATGGCAGAACTGACCTAACACCTCCCACTGCTGCATCATATCTTAGGTTTGCATCATCTGGTATGAAATATTTCCTTGGTTACCCAGTCAGGTGACAGCTGTCTCTACCAATCCACGTAGGTTCTTTGAGCCTGCCAATTTGAGGCCTGGCTAAAACCACTACAAGAGCCAAAAGATCAGCACTGCTGCTACTTACCCAAAACCTGAGATGAGGGCTCTGAAATGAGCTCCTGACATTGCTGCTTCGTCATTTAGAGCAGATGCTTCTTGGCAGCTATGTCGTTAAGGTCGATAATAAATTCAGTGTGTATTACATATACAGGAAAATAGATGTAAACTGCAGCACTTCCAGGATTAGATGTCTTCATGGATTGTAATTTCTGCCCTGATCGAAGCCTGAAATATGCATATCTATTTACTCACATTTCTGAAAATGTAAATAATAAATAGATAAGCTTTTTTCAGAATACTCTGGGAAAATTTAGAGAAAGCTTCTTCACTTCTGTCAGATGCTAGCCATAATAGTCTTTTCCAGAATACAAGTGCATATTTACAAAAAGGGTAAAAAATGTAGCTGAAATCATGGTGTGTTTGTGAGAGGCTGCTTTATTAATTTCTGTTTAAGACAAATTAAGTCGCTTTATATAACCTGCTCACTATATTCTACACAACATAAAGGACCTTAGGATGATTGTGAAAGAGCTGACAGGAACAATATGCAGGAGAACTCCCCATTAAAAAGGTGTATGAAGCTGTGCAAAGAAAAAAGAATTTATAGCCAAAGCTGAAACTTTCTTTTCTGCTCTAAGACATGCTTCAGAAACATTCCATGGCCTTTATTCAGGTATACAGAACTCCTGAATACCTCATATGGCTCCTTCAGAACGGCTTAATTAATGTAATTGAGACTGAAGTCCCTCTGCTATCTATGCCTGTACAGCATTATAAATGATGTTGGGATAGTTATACCCAAGCTACCACATTTCAAATAGCTTTATAGCACCTCAGCTCATATGCCAACAAGGAACAGTTTTGTGTTTCCCTGTTTTCCATCATATTCTTTCTCTAAGAGTCTGCCAGGCTTAGAGGCAGCTTACTGAGCTAAATGGACCTGTATTTTGAGCCACTACATTTTTTTCCCTAATGTTCTTTTTATATTTACATAGTAGTTCACATTTGCTAAACACTTTCCCATCCTTAATTCCTTAGGCTCCATGGGTTTCGTCAGTAAATTAAATGCACTTAATGTTGTCAGGTGCTGAAACTGGCTGGCACGAGCAGTCCATTTCTGTGCTAGAAAACCTTTCAATTACAAGGTGCCAAGTGATCTCTTGGGAGTGATCCCTAGGCTGCAAAGCAGTGTCTCTGCCTTGGAATTAGTTGGGTAGGTGACAGGGCCAGGAGAATGCCAGCAGCTGACTGGTCTTCCAGCAGTGGGGTTGGCTGTGCTATAGTACACGAGTGTGTCCCTGCCACTCCTGGGTTCCTGGTGCAGCCAGTGGTAGTGTCCCTTAGAAAACAGCTGCTCTGCTCTGGATTGGTGCGTCTTTGTCACTGCAGTGCCCCAGGAGGTCTTGCAAGCTGTCGTTAAACTGTTCAGTGAGGGCTTGTGCTGATGTCTTCCTTATTTAATTAAATGTACGAGGACAGCTCTAGCAAAAGTCATGCCAGACAGTGTGTTCCTAGCAGGGTGCCATTCCCTGGGATCCTGGCCCAGCCCACCAGCTCCCATTGGGAACTGGGAACTCACCTGGCTGGGTGAGTTGGCTTCTCTCCAGGAAGGCTTTGCTTCTCAGGGCATGGCTAGAACGTGCTTAGGTGGAAATCACTAAAGTTTAATTGGAATTTTTTTAAAGTTGGTGGTTTTTTGTTTGTTTGTTTGTTTGGGGTTTTTTTTAGTGCAGTAGCTGAGAGCCACCTGCTTTTTCCTGGGCAGAGCTCTTCTCTCAGAGCTGTCTACACTTAGTCTGGTTGGTGCACAGGGCTGACAAGGAGGAGTTTCAGGGTCTTTTTTCACTCACAGTGCCTTTGATGTGAAAGGCTCTGTGGTGTTTTGAGACACACTGCTGCAGTGACTGATGTTGCTCTTTCAAGTGCTCTTAAGTTCAGTGCCTTTGAACGAAAGGAAGTAACACTTTAGGACTTAGCATTTTCATTTTGGATGGTTGATTGTCAAGATTTGAGGGTTTTGCTCAGTGGAGTTTTTAACAGTACTTTATCTTTTTCTTCCTCTGTTCTTCTAATCAATGAGTATAATCTTCAGGTTCAACTTAGCAATGTCTTTGTGGGTATGGTTATTACTAAGGTGTAAAGCTGATCTTTTATTTTAATATTGCCCCCCTACAGCTGACCTGAACAACGTCAGGTTCTCGGCGTACAGGACTGCCATGAAACTGCGCAGGCTGCAGAAAGCCCTCTGCTGTAAGTATCTGTGCCTCACCTGCTGCCCGGAAGGCTTCATGACCAATGCACAAGTTTATTCACAGCTTTCAGAAGCAGAAAAGTGCTCCCACACATATCTGCACTGCCTGGTACATGGAAACCTCTCACCTGAAGGGTGTTCTGCTGCCTCTGGTTTGCATGGTCCTTAAAAGCAAATGCTGGGGGTCTGTCCCTTGTAAGACAGAGCAGCAGATCGCAGATCAGAAACAAAACTTAACATCCCCTACATATTTCTTCTCTTTATACTCTTTACCTGGGTATTTTCAGTGTGCTCAGGACTGCAGCCATGTCCTGTGTCATCCACAGCTTTAGAGCCAAAAGGAACACAATTGTAGTGTGTTGGGAACAGTGAGGGCTGGGGTGAAATAATCACTCCAGAGCTCCAGAGCTGGAGTTGCTAATGGTTTGCTGAGTTGCATCTTGAGCCCTGAGGGGTTATTGCCTTTAAATGAGATCATCACAATAAACATTTAGCTTCATTTTTCCCCAGCTTTCCTTTGTGTTGAGAAGTCTCTCATCAGCTGTACATTAGTGGTGTGCATGTTCTAACATTTTCATTCTCTCAACTACTCTCTGGTATTCTACTTGTCGCTGGAGTTACATTTCCTTTTCAGCTTATTGTAACCTGATAGCTAAATAATTCGCTCAGAGTTTTCTTGATAAGCCAGTCAGTTGCCAAAACAAGCAGTTTATTAGGCAGTCCAATTGGGAGGATTATTAAAATATTCTAACATTCACTATCTGGCATTTAATTACGGGGTTAAATTTCTGACACAGTTGCAAATGTCTCAACTGTTGATTTATCTCAAGTTTGGATTTGTGCTCACATGCTTTCTGGAACTGTGTCAAACCCTCGGTATTTTTGAGTACGTTTGCTTTTAGGCTTATAAGCATGGGTGAATTCCACTAAAGAACAGACTTAATTTCTGAATGTGTAAAAAAATAGGGAATAAAAAGCTAAAAATAAACAATAGGTGAAAACTTTTGTAACATAATGAAAGATTTCAACATGATTGCAGTGACAATGAAGGAATTACGATGATCAGAAATACAAACGTCTTTACATGGCATGGCACTTCTGCCACACTCACTGGGGAAACATGGTATAAAGAAATTGGAGTGATATGCAGTGAAAAATATTCATAGTCAGTGTGGCACTGAAGTTAAGGAACTAGAATTTTTGGAATTGCAAGTTTCATCAGCTGACAGTGCACAAGTGTAACTTGTAATAGGTTTTTGTGTGTGGAAGTGCAAAACTTTGCATCCCATTTTATCCATATTAGAATCATAGAATATTCTGAGCTGGAAGGCACCCACAAGGATCATCCAGGTCCACAGGACAGCCCCAAGAATCATACCATGTGCCTCAGAGCGTTGTCCAAATGCTTCTTGAACTCTGTCAGAGTTGGTTCTGTGACCACTTCCCTGGGGAGCCTGTTCCAGTGCCCAACCACCCTCTGAGTGAAAAACCTTTTTAGAATACCCAACCTAAACCTCCCCTGACACAGCTTCATATTCCTTGAAGAGTGAAGAGATTGGTACCTATCTCTCTGCTTCCTGTGTGAGGATGTTGAAGGTTTCCTCTGTCTCTTCTTCTCCAGGCTGAACAGACCAAATGCCCTCAGCTGCTCCTCATACGACTTCCCCTCAAGGCCCTTTGTTATCCTTGTAGCCCTCCATTGGGCGCTCTGTAGTAGCTTAATATCTTACATTGTGGTGCCCAAAAATGCACAGTATTCAAGGTGGGGCTACCCCAGTGCAGAGCAGAGTGGGACAATCCCCTCCCTCAACCAGTTGGTGACACCTTCCCTGATGCCCCCAGGACATGGTGGGCCCCTCCTGGCTGCCAGGGCACTGCTGACTCATATTCAACTTGCTGTCAACAAGGGCCTCCAGGTCCCTTTCCACAGCACTACTTTCCAGCAGCTCATTCCCCGGTCTGCCTGTACATCCAGGGTTGCCCCATCCTAAGTGCAGAATCTGGCACTTGCCCACCTTAAACATCATGCAGTTGGTTGGTTGCCCTGCCCTCTAATTTGTTGAGGTCTCTCTGCAGGGCCTCCCAGCCTCCAAGGGAGTCAACAAGCTTAGTATACCTTCAAGGCCTGCATTAGATTTGTTTACGAAGAAGTTGAAGAGCACTGGCCCTAGAATGGAGCCCTGTGGAGCCCCACTAGTGACAGGTCTCCGGTCTGATGTTCCCCCATTCACTATTACCTTCTGTGCTCCATGGATGAGTCAGTTGTTTATCCATCCCATGATGTGTTTATCCAGCTGTGTGCTGGACATTTTGTCCAGAAGGATACTGTGAGAGGCAGTATAAAAAGTTTTAGTGAAATCTTAAAAGATTATATCAACTGTCTTCCCTTGGTCAACCAGGTGTGTCACCTTGTCATCTTGGACTTGTGTATTGCGTTTGCATGGCCAGGTTTTGGTTGCAGGCGTCTACAGGCGTCGTTTCTGTAAGAAGCTGCCAGAAACTTACCCTGTGTCTGACAGAGCAAACACCAGATGGCTACAAGATGGACCTGGGGCTGGCCAAGGCTGAGCCCATCAGCGATGGTGGTAGCGCCTCTGGGATCATGTAGTTGTGAAGGATGGGGGAGAAAACAGCTGTGTAACAGCAGCTGGGAAAGAGGAGTGAGGATATGTGACAGCAACAGCCCTGCAGACACCAAGGTCAGTGCAGAAGGAGGGGCAGGAGGTGCTCCAGGCACTGGAGCTGAGGTTCCCCTTCATGCTGTGATGAAGAGCATGGTGGTGAGGCAGCTGTGCCTCTGCAGCCCCAGGTTCACAGTGGAGGAAATATCCACCTGCAGCCTATGGAGGACCCCATACCAGAGCAGGTGGGTGCCTGAAGGACCCCATGGAAATCCCATGCTGGAGCAGGCTTATGGCAGGACCTGTGGACCTGCGCAGAGGAGCCCATGATAGGGAGCAGGTTGTCTGGCAGCACCTGTGACCCTGTGGTGGTGCCCCACGCTGGAGCAGTCTGTTCCTGAAGGTCTGCATTCTGCAGGACGTGCCTGTGCTGGAGCAGCTTGTGAAGAACTGCAGCCTGTGGGAAGGACTCATGTTGGAGCAGTTTGTGGACTGTCTCTTGTGGTAGGGACCCCATACTGGAGGAGGGGAAGAGAGTGAAGAATCCTGCCCATGAGGTGGAAGAAGTGGCAGAAACAAAATGTACTGAACTGACTGCTGTCCCCATTCCCTGTCCCCCTGTGCTGCTGCAGAGGAGGAGGTAGAGAATTTGGCAGTGAAGTTGACCCTGGGAAGAAGAGAGGGGTTGTGGGATGTGTTTTAAGATGTAAGAATTTTCCCTCATTATCCTACTCTGATTTTATTGGTAATAAATTCAATTAATTCCCCCAAGTCAAGTCTGTTTTGCCTTGTAATGGTGACTGGTGAGTGATCTCTCCCTGTCATTATATCGACCCACAAGCCTTTTGGTGTTATTTTCCCTTCCCTGTCCAGCTGAGGTGGGGAGTAACAGAGTGGCTTTGGTGTGGGTCTGGCATCCAGCCAGGGTCAGCCAACCTGCTGCAACTCTGCAGTGTGGAATTATAATTATACACTGAAGTCAATTCATCTCTTGAGGTTACATTTAGGTAAATTTTCAGAGAATTGATGCTTTCAGAGACATGCAGTGGCGCTTACACTGATTACTCTAGCACATTCTTCATACTTGTATCTAAGGAGAAGTATTTAAGGAATTTGGTTAGCAGTCTTTGTTCTTACAAATATTTTTGCCTAGAGACACCATAATTGTATTTGTGTATTCTGTCATTTCAGTGTCACTCATGAATGGAGTTTAATTAGTGTTTTTTAAAAAAAACTCTCAACTCATTACAAAATTCTTTTTCTGCATTTTGGCACTAGGAAAATTAGAGCACAGTGCTGGGTTTCAGGGCTCCTGCGCAAAGCTAAAATCCCACTTGCAGTACGTGCTGCTTTCAGCTCCTTTCATTTCAGTTTGAAAATTACAGGATTTTATATATTCTTTTCTGCAAACTTCATAGAAAGCAGAGCAGTTTTGTCTGCTGAGCAGCACTCCAAAAATGTGTGCACAAAGGCCTACAGAAATAAAGGTACAGCCTATTTTCTCAGTGGCAAGAATAGAAACATTTTTTAAAAAGAACTATACTTAGTCTTTAGTTCTTTTCAGTTCATTAATCAGCCCAATGAACATTAAGACACTAGAATATTAAAGCTAAAGAAGAATATGGAAAATGGCAATCCTTAACAAATAAATGCTTGTGTATTGTGTTACCTTAGAAGAATCTGGTGTGTGACTCTTATGATGCCAGCCTTCAAAATTATTGTGAGCATGCTAGGTGTAACTGTTGCACCAGGTTTTTTTAAATGCAAGTTTTCCTTTGATGATCACATCAAAGCATGATGACTTTCTTGTTTTGCTACTTTTAAAGATCTGATATCCAAGTGCAAACCACATCAGAACATTGTGATGTCAATAAAATGGGATGTATTCACAAACTTTTCTTGGAAATGCAGCAAAAGAAAATATCCCCTGTTAAGGGTCTTTTTTCCTTTAATTTTATGCAGGCTAGGTTAAATAATTTTTTTTAATGTATCAACCAGCAGCAGTAGGTTACAGAGGAGATGATCTTGTGTTCTGGGAATACCATTAATACTTTTTATCACCAGCCATATGTTGAGTTTTCTCTTAAATTCAGCTTGTGCCCTCCACGGCATACTTTCTACTGCCTGTAATTGTCACTTCTGTCCTTCAGCTGGTTACTCATTCCAGGTTGTCTTCTAGCCATTTTGTGCAGTTGGGCCACAGGTTGATGTCTAGCTACAAACATCTTAAAGTTTTCTATATTGCATTAGAGACCAAAGGAATATTTACATAAAGAAGTTAGACTTCAAAATCAGCTAGAAGCCACTGCTAACAAAAATTTTGGAGTCAGTTTTGGGATTTTAAGTAGAAAAAAGAGTGGCAAAGAACCTTTAAAAAGTGCAAAACATTAAGTGGTATGATTTATTTCAAATTAAGTCTTTTGAAATCACTGAATAGCACCAAATATTCCACTCTTCAATACGTATCTGACTGTGGAGCTTGTCTTTTGAAAGTTGGTTATGCATGGGACCTCCGTATTTGCTTTTAGGAAAGAAATACCTAGTTCCATCTTATGGGAGAGAACTCTTCCACATTCATTAAGTGTTGGTGGGAAAGATGAAGGAGAAGCTTAGTGTAGGGAAGGCCAGGGCCTTCCTTTTTCCCATAAAAAAGGGTTCCCTAAAGTGGAGTGTGGTGGCAAGCACTTGTTGCTTGTTAGAGGATGACCATGTATTATTAACTTCAGGATAAGACATGGGGTTGATGAAGAGTGGGCCGAAAGGCTTTTTAGAATATGCTGCTTATTAGTGGGAAAAGCTTCCACAAAGTGGAATGACCCATGTTTAGCAGTAGCTGCATATATAATTAAGCTGTCACTCAAGATGCCTGAGGGGTTCATTTAATTACCATTGATTCATAGTCTCAAAAGGAACTGAGTTTTCAGCCTAAAGCTCAGAGTTATAGGTGTTGAGAGGGCTGTGCTCCATTTTCAATTTGACTAATGAATTCTTATAAGAAAAGCATCTTCCTGAGACTCTCAGAAATGGGTCTGATGCTTTTGCAGGATATAACAGTGACCTTAGAATAGCATGTATGCTACTAGGTTAAATACAATATTCTAAAATACTTTCTTTTTAATAAATATCTATATGCTAATATGAAAAAAGCTAAAACTCCAATAAAATCCTGCACAAAAGCATAGATTCAAAGTTAAATTTCCTGGTTTAATAATAGGGATAACATTCCAAATTTTCCTTATTCACTCTAGCAATAGGTATGTCAGGCCCCAGAGGATGAAATTTTCAGTAGTGCTTAAGGGATTTAGTAGCAGAAGTAAGTCCCTATTGATTTCCAATGAAATGTATACTCCTGAAATTCTTTTGGCAATTATGAAATCCCAGAATACTGTCCATGCAGCATTACCAAGCAGCCCTGTGGGCAGCTAAAGTATTTCTCATCTCTCACTAGGACATCAAAGGGGCAGTTTCATCCTTGGTAAAATAGGATACTCCAGTGTGAATTTGGCAAATATGCCCTTAATCAGGATCAAGGTCTAAAAAAATTCCTGTATGTTGTTCCTGTATTTAGCTTCTGCACACTATGGAGGTTTTTTGATGTTTTGAGAGATGGTGCTTACCAGAACTCAAGAAAGCATTTTTATTCCAGTGAGAGAAAAACTGTTCTTGCAGTTGGGTCAGTTTATTTTCCAGTTTTGTGAAGAATTTCCTGGATCATGTCAGGCAGTTCATTTTGGACCAGATGCTACTCCCTTGGTTCATATTGAGTCGTGCTGCATTTTGTGACTGCTCATGGAATGAGCAGGATTAACAGCATGTGGGATTTAACATCCCCATTGCTCACACCCTGGAAATTCACTGCAAGGAGTTACAAAGAGGTTTCATGTGGCACCAGGAAGATCTGCGTCAAGCATCTCATTTTTCTGATTTTCTTTGTTCTTCTTCCTGTTGTATTTTGGAAACCAGTATCCCATAATTTTGTGTCCCCCTAAGTGTGATGCTGCTGGTGATATTAGTACGCAGAGGTTAAGAGCTGAGAAAGGGAAGTTCTGTTTTGCCTTGGACATCCTAATTTCAAAATGCAGCTGACTTAAATTTGAACAAAAATCAAGTGTTCAAATGTCTGTGACCAAAAACTCTGTTGTATGTTGTCTGTAATGTCATAGAGATATTTATAACTGTAAATGCTCTTCAGAATTAAAAATTGATAAATTTAATTAATAAATCTGAAACAGGCCATTTATTGTTTCTGGAACCACCTTTTTCGTCTTCTCTCCAGAGGAAAAGTAACAGAGAGGTTAATCACAGTTCAGTTGTGATTTGTTTGCTTATTCCGTGTGGGGTTTGGTTTGTTAAGATCACTCGACTTCTGTAAGAAATGGACAGCACGTCTCAGGAAAGCTGATGACCTGTACTATGGTGAGAGCCCACTTGGTGAATGCAGTAATCAAATCTTAGCCTGTCTGTCTGTAGGAACATAAAGCATGACGTATAATTTTTACTTACATAGCAATTTGTATGTAATGTTTCCATAGGATCTAAGATCATAATAGGTACTTTACAGCTGAAAATGAAACAAATGCACAGTAGTCTATAAGACCAGAGCTGAATAAACAGTGAATTTTAGGAATCTTGAAACCAGTCTTGCACATCACTTTCAGAGGACATAAAATGTCCTCTGGCCCGGCACATCAGCCAAGTAAAGTGTTATAGTTACTTTTTGGATGTGGGTAACACAACAACTGTTTCTCTTTAATCTTTATTGTGATTTATTTTTCTATTCTAACAGTGGATCTCCTGAGTCTGTCTGCTGCATGTGATGCCTTGGACCAGCACAACCTCAAACAAAATGACCAGCCGATGGATATTCTGCAGATCATTAACTGCTTGACCACCATTTATGATCGACTGGAACAAGAGCACAATAACCTGGTCAACGTTCCTCTTTGTGTGGACATGTGCCTCAACTGGCTGCTGAATGTCTACGACACGTATGTCGGGGTGCTCTGGATGTGGGGGCTCAGGAGCTTTGCCGGTAGCAGGAGAGGGAAGGGGGGGAAGGGTAATGAGCTCCTCTGCCTCTTTGTAACATGGATGGCTTGGAGCTGAAAAAAAAGGTAGTTGAAGTGAAAGTTTAATAAACCTAATGGTTTAATGGCTGCATTTACCTGAATCAATACAGCCCTTGGTTAGGCTTACAATCCTCTATTTATTAAGATATGCAATGAGAGAGCTGGAAAACAGAACTTTTTGAGCAGAACTGTGTGTTCAGGTTGATTTCCATGTTTAGACCAATTCTGTGACTGCATGTCTGCAGTAGGTCATGGCTTTCTGTGGCTTTTTGATTTATTTAGATAAACAAGTTCAAGAGAATTATAAAAAAGTGACAGAATGAACACCATCATATAAACTCTTGCATGTGTCTGTTCTTCTGGATGTTAAACTTTTTCAAATATGTCATTTTTCTGGAGCTTTCAATCTATCATTCTTGTTGAGAGACGGATGAGGTTCATCTCTAATCTAATGTGCTCACCACTTAGCAGTCAAATTTGAGAAATATTTAATTCAAAATTTAATGTTAAAAAGTGTACCTGTAAGTATAATCATACAGCAGGCTAAATTTACCTGAAGAAAATTTACAGGTTTTCCTATTTAGTGGGTTAATCATGTTGCTCATAATGCTTAGGTAAATTCCAACACATATTTGTAAGCAAATTTTAGAATAAGCCATTATAATTGTATTTGGTCAATTTAGTGGAAAAGATTACTTTGGAGGTCTATTATTTGCATTTTTAAGGTTTTTATCAGCCACTTTCAGCCAGATATGTTCATTACTGTTGAAGAATAAACATTTGCCTATAGAAATGGAAGGACATGGGGCAATTACTGTATTTCTATTGAAGTGAAGTGGTGTAACATTGTTCTTCCATTCACCATTTATCACAGTACTGGAGCTTCAGTGGTCACCTGCCAAAAAAATAGAAATACCGATTTGTACAGATCCTGTTTTCCTTGAGGATCACCTCTGATAAGCCAGTTGTTTGTGACATCCTCTGCAGCAGCTGCAGCATCCTGTGAAGTGGATTACCGAGATTACATTATATTTCTTGTAGTGTACCAGTGCAGAAAGGGGCTATATTCATTTAATAGCCAGGTTTTATTTCTTTAATCTGCTTTGGCTTTCACAGAACTCTAATCCAGTTCTGAGTTATCATCAACCATAAATAACATATAAACGAAGACACCAGTTAGTGAGAAACAAAAAAGTGCGTTAGTGATGTTAATCTCTATCAGCCGCATGAGAAGCAGAGAGGGAACTAAAGGTCATTCCACAGGCTGCTCCTAAGCTGAACTGTCCAGTTTAGATTTGCTGTGTCCAGTCTAGTTTTCTTCATGTTCCACTGTACTGCAAGTACAACATTAGAAATTATAATTGTCTGCCTCCAGGCTATTCCCTGGCTGTGCTAGGGAGCTGCATATTGCAGGACACAATGAAACACAGAGGTGTTTTATGTGTGAGGAAAGCTTGTAGCTATTTTACCAAAATTCAAGTTTGAATTACGCTGGTAAGAGAGGTGACCTTGGGGTTACACGTGTTTAGTTTCCACTGTAAACTTAATAGGCAGAGATCAACTGAAGTGCATAGCAGTATCAGAGACATTTAATTAAATGTACTGAATCTTTATTTTTCTTATAATTGAAAACTGTCGTTTGTAAAGATATTAATCAAATTCACAGTCAATGACTGATCTAATTATGGGCACAGCTCTGCAAAGCCAGCACGTTTCGGATTTGTTTTAATTGATCAGTCACTCATGCTCATTTGCAGGAGCATGCTAAATTATTGGTTTGACATGGGAGGAGAGGAGAGTGAACTGAACAACTCATGATTCATACAAGTTTCAATTTAATATGCCTTGCAGAGAAATCATCATTCTACATTCTTCTTTTGTATCATTTGCATGAGCCTGGTATTCATCAGGAGGAGTTTCTCAGGGCTCAGATGATAATTAATTTGGAAAAGATTTGAGGGAGAGGAGTAAGAGGAGTGGTGTAGAAAGCATAGGTAAATAACAAATGCTTATTCATGATGGAAAACATAAGATTCTTTTTAGTAAAAGGTTGCAAATTCTAAAATTACCTTCGTCCACCAGTTTGTGTCTGCACCTTTTATAGGGTTTGGAGGGGAGATGTGTGGGTAAATGAGCCCTGGTGGCTGCACAACACTTTCATAGGATTAAAAAGACAACTTGCATCTTTATGGAATAGTGCAGCCTGATGCACGACCATGGCATGCCTCTTTGTGATTTATCTTATTCCCAGTGATGGTTGGACTGGTGATGCTTCAAAGCTGCTGATAAGGCTCTGCTTCAGAAATGTTGGGTTTAGGCATTAGGTTTGTATTTTGTATAGGTCTTTGTTTGCAATAGGTATTAATTGCCATCAGAAATAAAATTCTGAGGGGGGATGCCAGCAACTGGACGTAAATTGAGTTAAACCAGATGACTGAGAGAAGATGTGAAGATTTGTCATTGTGTCGCCTGCAGCTCAGAAGGGGATGTTTTTTCTCACAGTCACATTAAAAAGCAAAAATAGTAGTGTGGGTGCATTACAAGGCAGGAGTGAGCATGAGGGGAGGCTGACCAGAGGCAACAGGGGGGACTAACGGGAGTGTTCCAGCCCATGGCACTGCACAGGACAGATTTTAGCGCTGTGAGGAGGAGCTCAGAAACTACATCGTGGTTTAATGGTATAACTGCACAGCCTGCCTCGCTTGCCATGGTTTCTAGGCAAGCCTCATCATTCACCTGAACGTCTCAAAGTCTCTCTGTTGCTGCACACTGCTGGCAGAGGCTGCTTTTCCGTGCTTGGCTCCCTGCTGCCTTTTCAAACAAGGCAGGGCAGGGCTGACAGACAATAAGCAAAGACTTCCTAAAAAGGACTGCTACATCACACTTCTAGTGAAAGTGAAGCTGTATTTCCGTTAGCAAAAGGGATGGTTTGTGGTTCTGTCAGGGACCTCATATTCTTTGAGACTTGCTCAGCAGAAGTTCATAGAGAAGCCTGTTCAAATAAGCATAGGGTAAAGGCTCTTCACTCACTTTTGTCAGAACAAAGGAGATGAGCAATTATTTCTGTCCAAGACTGTTTCTGGTGGAATTCATACAACAGTACAATCCAGTTCAGCTATGCCTGTGAAGTCACAACCATATTCTGTATTTCATTTCTAACTTACTTAACCACCCAGCTTGTGCTGTGCAACGTGATTCTCTGTGGCACTTAAATTAGGAAGGCAGTACTGAGTGAACTTGGTTACAGTAAACAAATTATGATATGAATGGACCGTGTTACCAGCCAATGTTTCTTTTCCATTAGGGGTCGAACAGGAAGGATCCGTGTCTTATCTTTCAAAACTGGTGTTGTATCCCTTTGTAAAGCACACCTGGAAGATAAATATAGATGTAAGTCAATGGCATTAATTTTGTTTTACCTTATGTTTCTTTGCTTGTTTGATTCCTCATATTTATTTATTGCATAAATATTTGAATAGCATACAAAGCCATTGGTTTAGATATTCTGGTGCAGTGTGTCAATTTGTCCCACCTTTTACTTCAGAGTTACTTAGTATGTTTTAGGTGGTTTAGCACAGTGGTCTCCAAACATTTTTGATCACACCCCTACCAGTAAAAAGATTTTCGCATGCACTTCTGGTAGATACATATCTATTTTTAAATTATATACATGCAGCACTGTATTAAGGTATTGTCTACATTATAAAGCATATAAAAAATAAAACGTCAGAAAGGATGTGATAAAGATTAAATAAACACTATTTTGAAAAATGTAATTTAATCTATTAAGAGTACCAAAAAGTATTTCCTTCCCGCAATCTAATAGATTGTTTTGAACACTCCCTGGGGCACAAGAACTCCTCCCTGGAGACCACTGGTTTGGAACACCTTTATACACAAAAATGTATGTCTACAGGACACTTGCATGACGCTATTTTCAAATATATTAATTTTTTTAAATTATTTCCACATTGTGATCGGGGTCGTATTATGTACATGATGTTTAAATATAGTTTCTACCATTAAGTAAATATTAAATGTGTGCAAATTATGCATATTTTAATAGATTAAATACTTGAAAAAATTCCACTGGAGGTCTTAGTTTTACCAGACTAATGAATCAGTTCATTAATGAGACTCAGAACCAGAAAAGAACTGATAAATGTAATTCTCAAAAGTAACTTTCTTGTTAAATTCACTGGTATCACTCATTCATGCATTTAAAAATACCAATAAAAATCCAACCTTTAGGATCTGACCCAAGTTCTTCATCAATTGTTATCTTTTATTCTCTGGTAATGAAAGCTGAATAACTCTAAAGAGAAAATAGACAGTACCAACAACAGAGCCTGTGCATGACTATGTATAATTGGATCAGATTTTAGGGCAATCACAATGAGTGTCACAGTCTAGATTTCTAGATTTTCCACGTGGGTGTTGTGAAAAAGTATTCAGAAAATCTTTTAAGAAAATTACTCAATACAGGTAGTTTTCAAAATTGTGTTTCATTGAGGATTATGAAAGTTACAAAGAAAAACCTTTATTGATATTTCAGATTCTTCTGCAGTATGTATGCATGGTAATGCATAACCTATTATGTGTTCTGTAACCTTTTCGAGATTGTAGGACATGGAATGTTTTAATGATGGGGAAACTGAAAGCTGAATAGTTGTGCGAGAGGAAGGAGTTGTGTCTGTCAGGCTGTGGTCTGGCTGTGCCATCCATGCCGAGGTCGTAGTGCAGCTGCTGTTGGTATTGCAATGAGTTGCAGCCCTGAAAATTTTCTCTTCTCATTTGTGCAGCAGAGCAGAGTTGGTTGTGCTAAAGCACAAGTCTTCAGGCTTGCGGAGGTGATGGGAGGATTCATCCCAAAATGATTTATTATAAAACTAGACTTTGCAAGAGTGAATTCATGTAATTAAAAAATAATCCTTTCTCTATCTGTTCCTTTATTCCTTTGGAAGAAAACAGGTGTCAAAGCAGTGCTAGGAAAGTTATCTTGAGCAGTGCTGAAGCACTTTTATAATTGCATCCCTGGTGTTGGGTGAAATACTAAGGTGGCTCCAAAAAAAGAGTTATTTTATTCTAGTCTTCTTTTGCTGTCTTCTTTTTTTTAACTGTTTGAAAAATAAGGAGAATTTATTCAGGTGATGTATTACCGACAGAGATGTTACCAAATAAATATTTCAGTTAATGCTAACCGTTTTTTTCTTGTTATTATAAATTCTTTAACCTCCTCGATGTACAGATAGTACGACTAATTCCCATCAAATTAAATTGAGCTTATGAAGGGATAATAATTCTGTCCTGTAAGGATTCTTTTCAAGAATGGTGCAGTTGCAGAACACGGCTTCAAGTGACATTTCACTTCAGAAGTGAAAAATTAATGTGATATTAATATTTCTGGTGGATGGCAGGTCCTGTTATACTGTACATTTTTTCTTTTGTTTTAGAAATTCTCTTGAATTAAAAGATTATGATCTATCCTAGTTAGGGAGTTCTTGTTTATAATTTCAACTTAGCTGAAGGAGAAATGGATTCTCTGAGTTTTATGTTGATTGCTAAGACTTGAAAAGTGCTTTATGTTGTATGCAATTATTTTAATGTTAAAAAATATTTTTAAAACATCTATGTTGTGTCTCAAGTACTGCCGTGTGGTTAGTTGTGTTACGGAGTCACAGCTTCTATTATTAATGTTACAGATGCTCTGTTAGAATGACCTTTCTTCCCAGGTACAAACCAGTAGCGATATTAAAAGTTACCACTAGACTGCATATTTCATAGGAAAAAAACAATGTAGAGAAGCAGCCAAACTGAAGACATGTTGATGTTCGTGTCCACCGAGGCTGCTGACTGCACCTGTGAGCCTTTGAAACGATGCAAACTTCTGTGCCACTTGGCATATCCTGGTAGCGATGCTTCACCTCTGGTGTCCTTTTCCTTCCTCCAGACCTGTTCAAGCAGGTGGCGAGCTCCACTGGCTTCTGTGACCAGCGCCGGCTGGGGCTGCTCCTGCACGACTCCATCCAGATCCCGCGGCAACTGGGGGAAGTGGCGTCCTTTGGGGGCAGCAACATCGAGCCGAGCGTCAGAAGCTGCTTCCAGTTTGTAAGTTCACATTCGCTCGCTGTTATTTTCTGGTTTGTGTTTTGTGTTGAGCTAGCCTGTCCCACCTGAAGAGGATGGAAAATCCGGAGGAAGGATTAGGGTGCTTTGGGTGGTTTATTGGTGGTGTTCGTCCGTGTATTGAGCCATTCCTTTGATGAGGTGTGTTTGAATTAGCTCAGAGAGCAGGTAATCGTAGTCAGGGCTTAGACTGGAACTGAACCCTGCAAACAGTTTAAGTCTTTGTTACAGCAGCTCCTGCTTTTACAGTTTTCTTTTTCCAGCAGATCACTGTTTATTGCTACCATTTGGGTGAACAGCCGTGGCTAATCTAAATTTTGGGCATGTGCATCCCAGTTACAGCCAGGTGCCCAGGGGAGTGATAGGCAACTGCCCTCAGTGCTGTCTGGGGACAAGGAGTGCTCGATGTACTCCTTTGACTCCTTGAATGAATGCCAGTTTTCTGTAAGGAGTACTGAAAGAATTCCTGTTCTGTCTGTTGAGGAATGCACAGCAAACTAGAGGCTCTTTTTCAAACTTGCAAATTATTTAATCTGGGGAGGAAGAGAGTTACGGGAATTATTCATCCTTATCATAACTACCAGCAGAATGCACAAGATGAAGACAGCTGCTTAATGAAAAGGTAGAGGAGGGGAGGTAGTGTATGGTCTGTGATTAACTCTAAATGCATCTTCTACATTACAATGGAAGAAAGCTCTTCTCCCATCCCCTGACTGTCCCTGAGGAATTGTTTGTTTGGTTGGGGAAGGGGGGAGTTGTTTGCTTTTTTGCCTGCTGTTGAAGTTTCATTATGTAGTAGTTTCAGTTCTGTAGTAAGCAAAACACAGCAAGTGTTTTCAATGAATATTAATGCTTGGAAGTAGACTGCTTACACACAGTGACTATGAAAAGAGTCTAATTCTAAAATCACCACGGACTTCAGTTGTGAAGGGACATTTGCTTTCTGTATTTTTTGAATTTCTTTTAACAGACTAATTCAACAGGACTCACATTTTCCTGTTTCCATCGTTCATGTCTTGACTTTTTACAATTCTAATATGTATTTGATGCCATTTCCAAATGAATGTTTTATAGGGCCATGTCCTGGTGGATAACCCATGCCCATAAACTATGCGTGGGAACGTGGCTCTGGCTTTCAAGCCTTGAGTTCTGTGTTGGACTTTCAAGTGGTACCAACACAAACTGAGCTGCAGCAAATCATGGTCAAAGGTTTGTGCAAATGACCTTCCTCAGAAGTTAGGATTCACTGGATTCTGTAGTTTTCCCGAGTAAATGTCAACAGCATTTAAGAACGCTGTTGAAAACCTGAAGGAAAGTGACCTCAAAGTCTGGCAAAACCATAGTTTTTGTGAAAGGGGGCTGCCATTCTGTGTGTTTATACTGGGAATGAAACAATTAAATTCTTAATGATGGAACACACAAAGCCAGTTTTTATGAAGTAGGAAGCAGACCTTGGAATAACTGTTTATTTGAATAAAATGAGTTAGCAACATTGTCATCACAAATGAAGACGTGCCAGCGGGCTGAATGCTGTACTGCATCCAGCTGCTGGCATTTCCAGGCACAGCTGGGCACAACCTTTGACATGTTCATAAATCAGAACATCAGAAAGCCTGAGGCTTCCTTTTTTTACCTGCAGTGTAAAGTAGATTTTCTTCTTACCTGCAGTAAAAGCAATTACATCCTCCCTTTTTCCTCTGGATGAAGCCTCATTTTAACTCTTAAGAGTGGTGGTTTCTGACCTGGGCTGTAGCAGAACAGAGGGTCTTGTAGGAGGGCCAGAAAGAGGGAGGGAGGCTCAGCCAGGGAGGGGAGAAGAAATCCAAGCATAGGGAGAGCCTAATGGAGGCGAGTGAGAAGGAATTAAGGAATGGAAAAATAAGGGGCACCTTAGGGAATGATGATAGTAACAGTAGAAGGAATGATAGTGATTAAGGAAACAGAGGGTGGGTAGAACAAGGCATGAAAGAAAGGAGCAGCCAAGAATGGAGATGGGGAAGAAGCAAGAACTTTTCAAGAGAAAGGGAGAAGGGGAACAAAGAAATAGCCTTTTAGTGTAGGATGGTGAGCTCCAGGATCCACAGGCTGGGGGGCAGCACAGAGGTGCTCACAGAGGGGAGCAGGAAGCAGCCGAGGACATGGAGAGGCTGGAGAAGCTGAACAGCCAGGGAGTATTGCAGAGGGCTCCCAGTGGCCTCCTTTCACTAAAGTGAGATAATTCATTTTTAAAAAATATTGTGGAGGTTCATAGTTTACATTACTCTGTGGAAACTAAATTAAGTCTTTCTTTGTACAAGTCATGGTGAGGAATGCTTTTTCTTAAGGGTTTTGTTTTTTCCTTCCCTGTTTCTTTTTATTCTCTCTGGTGATGATAAGCCAGCAATAAATTGCAGTCATGTCAGTGTCTGCAACAACTGTGTGCTTCAGAAATGGCTCTCCCAGCTCCCTTAGGTTAGGTGCCCTGGCAACGGCCTTGTCTGTCTTCACAGCAGCAGGAAAAAAGGGTATGTTTACCGTTCCCAGCGATAACAGGGGAAATCTCTCCTGCTTTTCGAAGTGCAAGTCCTTGGGAATGAGTCTTGGGGAGGGAGGATCCCAGCCCTGCTGTTGGCAGCAGCCTGCCTGTTCCTGCTCCTGAGAATTGGGTCCCCTTATCCCAGGGCTGCTGCTGCTGTCTTGCTACTTCTCACTCCCACAGCACTGACTTGTGCTTTTCATAGTTTTCTTAATTTACAGGTTGCTGCTTGTAATAATTGTTGAGAGGAGAAGGATATCATGGGACTCATCTCTCCTGTTTGGGAAAGGGGGTTGTAATTTCTGCTTTGGGATTTTGAAAGAAGAAATATTGTTAACTGAGAGCAAAGAGCTTAATCCAGTGATCACTTGAAGACTGCATAGTTCTGCTTAAGCTCAGAATGCATCAAAGCAATCTATAGATCCATGAAAAATTGAGTGAATTCAGTATTGCTGCAGTGTGAAAGGACTTCCCTCTAAGTTCTGTGATGGGTACATTTTTTAAGTAAACAGGATAGGGAAATGATAGGGACTGAAGGACACACACACTGTGTTTTAATCACAGTGGAAAATTATTAATATGCTTTCCTCATATAGTGTAAATAGAACCGAGGAGTTCACATCACTGCCTTGGATGAGTTCCTGTGACATTGGGACTTTTAAGAAATGTGATGTGATAGCAGAGTGCAGCTCAGATGAAAATGCCTCTTGCCATTTCTCAGTGAAATGTTTGATAGTTTGTTCTCAGTGATAAACTGCTTTGAGTATGCTTTCTTTGAAGGATGTGCTTGAATCAGAGTAATTGATTTTAAAAACTAGTACAGATGAAGCTAAGGAGTAGTAAAATATGTGCAGTTAACTCATACATGTATTTTAAACTTTGCTTCGTTTCACTTTGACAAAGCAAAGTATTTTAATATACTGTGCTGTATAGTTTTCATTACTAGATTTGCACTTGATCAGTGGTGAGGCAAGATCAGCCTGGTTTCTAAAACCACCAAGCTGTCCAAATCTAGTGTATGTCTGCAGACAAACAGAAGTTAAAATAGGGCTGTTACTCCTTTTAGGTGGCATTTGGATGTTACAAATCCTGGGTAGGGACTTTGGCCATAAATGCTTTGATTTGAGTTGGTTGGGCAATTGTTTTGTGAGGGGTTGATTGGGATGGTTTATTGTTTTTATTCTTTTGAACAGCTAGGAAATATCAATACTGCGAACAAATAACTATATATAGTTATATACAGGTTTGTATGAAAGTAACTTAAAAATGCAATGTTACTGCAGAGGGACTTGATCTCTTTTAAGAGATTCAGGCAGCCCTTGTTTCTATTCATAGGTATTTCCTTTGTTTTTGGCTCTGACACGAGCGAGCTGGCCAAAGGGAACTAGCAAATCCTTCCTCAAGCTGCTATGCTGTAAATGTCATAAAACAGCAGTTCTGGTTTTATTTCAGCAGGATTTTGTGAACCTGTGCCTGACTTCGGAAGCAGTCCTTAAGAGTTCTAGAAGTAAACTGCTTTAAAGAGCTATTTTAAAATGGTTTAGGGGATGGGGATCAGGAGGATAGTGTTTTTCAAGTGTGGATGATACAAAACTACACAAATTCATTTCTGGGTTCATGTTATTTTATTTTGTTACTCTTGGCCACAACAGTAAAAACATTGAGTAGTCAATGCAATCAAGTGCAATGCAGGAGTGGAAGACAAGGTTGAACAGGGTTAGGACTGACTCTGGGGAGACAGAGCTGCTGCTATTGGCATGCTCTGCACTTTTAAACTTTAACAAGTAATATGAATCCCATTCCTCAGTTTGGTTTGTCCAAAATGCCATTTACTAATGCAAAGCTTCCCGTCCTGGATAACAAAAACAATTAAATTAATAATATTAATTTAGTTCCAGTAAATTTCCTACACTGCACATAAAGCGAATGTGGCTCATCAGAAATGTTATCAGAAATTTCTGCTCTGTTATTTGACTCAGTCCAAATACACACCACATTGTTCATGTAAAATCCCAACGTGTTCTGGAGTGTGACAGTTAATATAGCACAGAATATTTTTTAAGCTACTAGCTGGAAAAGAAGGGTGAGGGAAAACCAAAAGACTCAACTCCTCTAAGTATTGCATAAAGATGCTAGCACCACCCAACTTCCTATTGCCCCATTGTTTCTGCAAAATAAATACTGAAAAACAGATGTCTAGAACATAATGAATTTGAATGTCCTCCATAACAAATTGTTACTTGTAAGCTGGAAAGGCCTTTATGAATTTTACTTTATGATTCACTATGTTATTACCATAAAAATTGGGTGTTGCA
Organism: Sakesphorus luctuosus; assembly: GCA_013396695.1. Classification (NCBI taxonomy): domain Eukaryota; kingdom Metazoa; phylum Chordata; class Aves; order Passeriformes; family Thamnophilidae; genus Sakesphorus; species Sakesphorus luctuosus. Next base: position 18,772 of record VWZD01004979.1, on the reverse strand, counting down.
CAGAAATGTGTTCAAGAGAAGAATCACTAATATTCTTTACAGCTTGATCTTGTTGGTTCAGATATGAACTGTATGAATTCAGCCTTTTTCCTGTATGTAAAATCTTCAGCTGCTGCCTTACCGGATTTAGAGATTATTAAAAAATCGTAATAGCAGCTCAGGGAACGGTTGAGAACTGTCTGTCCTATGCTGTCTGACCCTGACCAGCTTTTCTCCACGTGGCTTTAAATCTTCATGTAATATAATTCAGAACCAGTTCTGATACATTTTAATGCACCTAATCTCTCTGAGCACAGGTCTTGTACAGCCAGCGTGCAGAGCTCTAGGTAGGCAGCTGCTGGGACTGCTGGCAATTGACAGTGACTGCAAAATTAAAATGGATCTTTGGGTGTTACAGAAAGTCTTTCATCACCACAGCATTTTCCCTGCAAATTTAAAGCAGCTACAAGTAGAGAACAGCAGTGCTTTGAGCAGCTCATTCTTATTCTGACAGCAGCTTGCACTGCAGCATTTCTGTGCACTTCATGTTTTTTCTATTAGAAATGGTATATTAAAGAGATCCTCTTTAAATTTTGTTTGAGGCTTAGAGGACCTCTGTATAGAAAGTGTAGTCTGCTAGACAGAGTAGTGTTTTGCCAATGTAGTTCCTGGATGATGCTGGTTCCCTGAGTGAGCCACAGAGAGCCTCTCCCCAGACTCTTTACTCTGCCCAGGCTTCTAGCTGAAAAATAGACATATAGATGATCATATTTTATAAATATGCCTTTCTCTTAGGAGAGTTCCCAAATTAATTCAGTTCCATTGAATTCATGGGTGTCCTGTGGCTGAAGGCAGTATCCACTGTTCTGAACAAATTCTGTTGCCAGCATTGACTGGACTTCACTGTGCTTTTGATTTTCTCTCTTTTTACTTTGGTGGAGAGTTTCTAAATTCTGTAGCTACATGAAAAAACAAGATTTAATGCGGAAGTCTTCAGAAGTATTTCAGTGTGTATTACATTTAGTATAGATCTGAAGTGACTATCAAATTGTGAAGGACTTTATCTAAATAACTGTAGATATGCTGCGGTTTGAGAGTTTTACCCCAAACATCCAAAAAAGGATGTTTTTGACTGTACTAGAAATCCATATATGTGGATCTGAAATATAGTCACATTAGACTTTGAATGGTTTCCCCAACTAACATCTCAAGAAGAAAGCCTTGACGGAGAATCTGTGTTTGTAATGAACTTAAGTATTGCAGCAGCATTTCAAGTCAATATTAAAGCAATGCATTATTCAAGAGGGTATTATGGGTTTGTATTCCACATCTTTTTGTGCAGACAGGGGTTCTGCATAGGAGACTTTGCATTTTTCTCAGCCTTCAAGTATTGATCAGATAATTTGTTTGTCAAGGTTATAAACAGTGTTAGATTAAAAAAAAGCAAACAAACACACGGCTAATTGGTTTTTTCTTTCCCTTAGATCAGTTGTGATATTTTTCCTCCGAATTTGTTGCTAGAATTTTCAGTTGAACAAGGTTTTAGCTAGGTCATACTAAACTCAGATTTCATGAGAAACTGGAAAAATAACTGAGAGCAAGCATAAAAAACCCCAGCACTCAATCCCCTATTCATCTTGGTCCATGTACATGATACATTAATGCTTATTATTTATTTAAATGCTTCAAATAGGTTTGGAACCACAAAGGAAGACAGTCTGCCTTGTGAAGTCTGACATATAAAAAACTGGCCCACTGAGAGCTGTATTTGAAAGCCCAGAGAAAAAGGAAAACAAAGGATTTAAATATATTCAAGCCATAAATATGCTGTTTCTGTGGGTAGCATGGAGGGAAATGTCTGGAGGAATTGGAATTAGCATATAGTGATGGTTTAGAGAAACAGAGCAGGATGGTATTCCACTTCATCGCTGGGGCTGTTCCCTGTGCAGACACATCCACCCCCTCTCCAAGCCTCCCCACCAGAGCCCCTCATGGTTCCCACCTGATGCATCACCTCACTTTCAGTGCTGGAACCAACTCCCAGGTTCTCAGATAACCTGTTTTGTGCAGGCTTTGCCCCGCCCTGCACGACAGAGAGATGTTTCCTGTAAACATTAACTCCATCATTTCACTGTTGTCCTTAAAATCCCTTTTGATGCTCCTTGTCTTTATTCTGCACTGTTCTTTGCGGTGTCTATACCAGACCTCTACCCTTGCAGACAGGTCACTGTAGTCTTCTGTCGCCTTGTGTTTCCCGTCTCTTCTCTGTTTCTTTTTCCATACTGTAGGTCCTGCCAGGTAGGGATGAAGTGTTATTCTTGGGGGTGAGCATGGTACCTGCTACCATGATTTGGGTCTGTGACTGAGCTGCCTTAAATTTACCATAGAAGAGATGCCTGAAATGTCACACTGGTTAGGATGGGGTGGGAAGGTGGCAGAGGAACAGGCCTCTGGGAAGTGTTCACAGGCTCTTCTGCTATTGGAAAAGAGGCAAACATGAAACATGAGGCTCTCATTCTGTGGGACAGAATTGTATTGTGTTTGCAGTCAGCAATGGGAAGTTTCGAGAGAACGTGGTGGGAAGAGGGATTTTGAGGAATTTAAGGAGGCAGAGGGGTTTACATGTTCAACAAAAGCCTTGAGAAGGGATTTGAATGATTTCCTTACATATGCATTTTGAAGAAAGGTCAGTGTGATAATGAAGGATGTTAAGGAGAAAGGAATTTTGATCAAAAGACATGCAATTTTCAGGGCTTGGATAACACAGTTTTTAAAATAGGTGAGAAGCAGTGCTATGCAGGCTCAGATAAGAGATGGGGAACATGAGATCAGGCATCAAAGGTGATCCTGTAAGTGGATGATTTTGTCTGTGACAAAGTACATGGTAGTGCTGTCTATTGTAATAGGGAATAAGAGAAAGAGGGATTTGAAACACTAATAATAGTTTTCAGTTCCTGGCTTAAAGGCAGGATCCTGGAGATTATTTTTTTTTTTAATGAATGGCTGGACTGGGCGAAAAGCTGGAGTATATTCAGGGAGAAGATACAGAATTGATAAGAAGTGAATACGCTGAACTGTTAATTAGCTGGCAGTAGGCAGATCATTTGTACTCAGCCCTGGTCTTTCTTCCCCTCATGTTACAGGCCAACAACAAACCTGAGATCGAAGCAGCCCTGTTCCTGGACTGGATGAGGCTGGAACCACAGTCCATGGTGTGGCTGCCTGTCCTGCACAGGGTGGCTGCTGCCGAGACCGCCAAACACCAGGCGAAGTGTAACATCTGTAAGGAGTGCCCCATTATTGGATTCAGGTACAAACTCACTCCTTTCAGCCACATGTACTACTGCTTGGTGGATCAAGAGCTCTACTTGATTCCTGGGAAATCACGCACTTGATTTTATCCGTGTTGTTCGTGGGAAAAATAATTTTGACGAGGATGTGAAGAAGAGTGACATGTAGACTGGGTACAGTTATGTGAGAGTTGAGGAGGACAAAAATCATATCTTAGTTAAGATATGACCCTTCCTCTGTGCCCCAGTCTTTCCATGCCTCAACCAAAGCATTTTTGGATTGACGGCTAGTAGTTTGCATTGCATTCAGCATGTCCTGTGCATGCAGTTGCACTTTCTGAATTGGATCCTAATGAATTGCTTTCTGTCATGGTATAAAGCAGGGAAGTGCCTTGAAAATTCTCAGACATGTAAAGCTACTTGTGTGTTTCTCAGAGAAAGAATGTTGATGGTGGAACATTAACCTGGAGTGGGGGAAATGTTGCTGGTCCGTTTAAACATCTGGATTGACACCATGGTTACTATGGCAATGAATAAGTCACTGTGTTGTCAAATGGCTGTGTGTTGGTAATGCCTGTTGAGAATCCACTTAAGGGCTAAGTAAATACTCACTTTCAATTATGGCTGGACTTGTTTTATCGCTTTGCTTCACAATAGCAGCTTTGTACGTTTTCTCTCCTTTTTATGCACAGTCGGTTTTTACCATTTGCGTTTCTTCTTGTATGTTATCATGTTGTTTACAAAGAGCTTTCCGTAATTTTGTTTCTAAAACCCAGATAGATAACAGCAGCAAGCAGTGCTACACAGAAAAGCCATCATTTTACTCTAACCTGGGAGAGTATGAATGCTGCTTTTATGCATGTAGTGGGGCAGTGCTTTCTGCTGTGCAATTTCACAGGCAGTGGGAAACAGGGGAACTAATGAAGGTATTGCTTTGTTTTGAATCTGGGTTTTCCTGCAGTGAGGCTGTTCCTCTAATCATCTAAATTCTTCTCCCTCTGCTTTTATTCCCCTTGAATATCTTAACTGGAAAATGATAAATACTACTGAGGAAGAGGTATGGATTGGATGTGAGTAATTCAACACATCCACAAAGTCTAACTTTCCTCTTCCCAGAGATAGTTCATGAACTACTGTATTACTTACACAGTTTTGTATAAACCAGCCAAAGACAAGTAGGTGGAATTGAAAAGTGCGGCACTTGGAAAAATCAAAGGATGGCAAGTGAATGGATAGTCTGTTGTGGGCATCAAGAACTCAGGAGGTGGACACTGAACCTCTGTGTTTGTGTCTCATTTTACTTGACTGATCTCATCTGTCTCTTAAATTTATATAACAAATCTATTATCATGGTAGTAGAATCTGCCTGTCACAGATTTTTTTCTCTGTCTTTTCAAGTAATTGAAACCCTGTGTACACACTTGACAAAAAGATACTGTATTGGAAGGCTTTTAGAAAGCTAATACTGTGCACTCAGTACATGTAAAACAATGTTCTTTTGAGGTCGTTGTGGCTGAACTGCTTCGTGTACTTGGAACAAGACAACCCTTATGCCTCCGGCTCTTTCAAGCACTTCGGCACAGCAGATACAACAGTTAGCTGCCTCATAGAGCTGATGAGATTAAATAATGGCCCAAAAGTGCATTTGGAGTTTTGCATGGATGGAATGCTCTACAGAAAATTGTTTTTATAGAGGTGCTAAGAAGGACACAAGGGTTTTGCCGGAGTGACTTACTGAGAGGGCATTGCTTTCTTGAATTTTCCTCTGTGAGGACATTCTGTGTTAGGAATCATGGTGAAGAGCAAAAGATCTGAAGTTAGCATTAAAGAAATAAAAAGTGTGGTGATGTCTTTCACATGTTAAAGGAGAGTGATTGTTTAGAAATCTTCACTGTTGCCCAACTTTAGAAATTTTTTTGAAGATTCAGATCTTTGATAGACATCTGAGGGGAGCAGTACCTGTCCCTCAGGGGCAGAGGAGCATTCCTGGGCATTGCACACCCTGTGACATCTCAGGGAAGGGAACTTACTAACGTGGAAAATTTGACAGGTTGATATGAAGTAGTCACATAGAAAGCTCTGAAGCTCTGAAATTTTATCCTCTTTCAGGTACAGAAGTTTAAAGCACTTTAACTATGACATCTGCCAAAGTTGCTTCTTCTCTGGACGTGTTGCAAAAGGTCACAAAATGCACTATCCCATGGTGGAATACTGCACACCAGTAAGTATCTGTTTTACTGACCTTTACTGTCCCTTCTTAAATAGAAAGGAAAAACTTCATTTCCTGTGTGCAAGGTAATGGGGTGTTTTGGGTGGCTTTTCTTCCTCCCCCTGTAATTAAATCACCTTTTATATACTATACATGACAGCAATTTCTGTCTCCATTACTCTAGTGGTTTGAAGTAAATTGAAATTCGCTGTTTGTACAATTCTGTGTGGTTACGTATTCTGGTTTGGTAATGACTTGTTCCGTGCTCAGTGCCATGGTTCACTTTATGGATCCGGCTGGAAACCTGTGATCTGAGCAAATATTCATATCTTAGGTCCCAGTGTTTTCTCCATGTCAGTGTGTGGTTTTTCTTCCTCTCTTCAGCAAGTTGCCACTTCATTTGCTTTCCCACACAATACTATGGTTGCATTTTTAAATTCTTTGCTATTTAGTAGTACCTTTGTATTGTATGATCACATGATGGTATAAAATACAAGGGAAATTCTCAAGTAGCAAGTTGGATTTAATTTCCAAGATGTGGAAGCCAGGGTGTTCAGTGCGGCACAATGCAGATGTGCTGCAGGGATGGTGTGTTGAGGGTCTTCACCCTTCTTTCACCTCAAAGGGATCATTTTTGCGTAAACATTTCTTTCATAGCAGACAGCTGGCAAAGGAAATTCTGTATTCCTCTCTCAGTGTGCTCCTTTTTTCTTTTTGGCCACTCATGACCAGTTCAAAGGGGCATAAATTAATGGCGCTCTCAAGTTATTCTTCCACCATGTAGCACGACTGAGTTTCCAGCTGCCTTTGCTATTGTTCGTGGTGGTCTTGAAGCAGTGCTCTCTCTGGTTGGCATTTCCTGGTGAGATGGGGTGATTCCTAGTCTTGTACTTTCATGTGCTGGTCAAATATAAATGGTGAAAATAAATCATCCAAGTTATACATGGGCTAGCCTTTTAAAATTATATGAGTGGTCTTTACATCTTCATCCAAGCAAAAAGACATGTCCAAAATAAAGACTATCAGCTTTTCTTAGACACTTGGAAAAGAGAGAGAAAAATTTATTCCCCTAAAACATAATGGCAAGCCAGTGTTTTTGTTAATTTATGGATAGTTACTTACGTTGTCTGTCAACTTCTACCATAGCATTTCAATGGCAGTATTTTACCTGAATCTACAAGGGCACTAAAGCACATTTGCTAGTGCTTTGTCAGGATTCACTGTCTGTGGTTTTCAGCATCCTCCCCCAGGGACTGAGGTTACTGGAAAGGGCAGTTTGCCTGAATTGCTGCACAAGTCAGAGGGAATTGCTGGTGCTGCCTGGGCAGGTCTGAACAGACTTCTCCATTGCAGGAATTCCTAGAGCAGAATCTCATGATCTGAGTCACAGGCAGAGTGAGCCAGCGACTGACCGCCTTGGAGCGTTCCTTCCACCTCCTTGCTGCATTGACTGCGGGTTTGCCTTGCACTTTGCCACTCTTATTCTTACTAATAAGCAACATAGGATATTGTGGATGGTGCACAGGGTGCACAAAACAACATCTTCCAACAATTTTCCTAACCTGTTGATGTGTTTTGAGGAAAGATAAATGAAAAAGGACTGTGAGACACACCCCCAGCCTGCAGCAACTCATTGCAACACGGTGTCCAGCCGGTTTGTGTTCTCTCTAAAAATGCACATTATGGAGAAAATGGAGAAAATGGTGGTGAACAGAAAACCTGCCACGGCATCCAGATTGCTGGATCAGAATAAAGAACCATTCAAAGCCAGCGCATTTTTTTGTGAATCCTGAACTCCAGCAGCCCGTGCTAATGTGCTGTGCCTGGCTGCACCAGCAGCCAGTTGAGTTAGAGAAGGATTAACGTGGGAGCGAGGGGGGGAGGGAAGTGAATGTGGCACACAGCAAGCCCCATTGTTTTTTAAGTTGCTGCTATTAAAAATACTAACTGAAGTACTGGGAGATTGAACAAAACATCCACTGAAGCTATCATGTCTAGAATGTAACTGTTCTCTAAATAAATGAAAAAAGTCTGTATGTGGCAGAGCATTTTTCCCACTTCCTCCAGGCTAATCTCTCACCTTAAAATGCGTTTTGGCAGACACAAGACATGTGATGCCTTCTTTGATAATATCTTTGCAATAGTTAGATGAGCACAATCAAGTGTTTTGGCATTTCTATTTCTCCCTCCCTCTTGCTTTCAAAAATTTTCAAGCACTGCAGTCTTTAACTCTGCTTAAGGGAGATTTGAGAACTCATGCCAAATGTCTGAGGGAGGTGATAACTCTTCCTCTCCTGCAAAAGTTTGAGGCAGAATAAGGGTAAGGCAGTTGCTTAATTTTCATTTAGACAGAAAAATTGCATCAGTTATTCCTGAAAGCAACACAGCTCGATTTATTATTCAAAGAAATGTGGCTTTTAAAGACGTTTCAAATAAAGCATAGAAGACAACTTATAGACTGAGATGTCAATGTAGGATCATTTTTCTGTTTAGGTTTAATGAACAGTGACACACAAGCATAAAAAACACCTTGTTAGAAGGAAGCGTGTCAAACTGATATACCTGTCTATAGCTAATGTTTACAATCGGGCTGAGGTCTGGGATGGGGGTTTGGCAAGGCACTTCCTTAAAACAGACTGAGAAAAGTCAGATGGTAGTAAAGTTACTCCCATGTGAATAAAAAGAACTATTTCTTATGAAATAATTTTGGTTTCAGAATAGTTTTGGAATATGCTCAACCCAGCTGGGTATATGTTACTTTGATTTAAGAGAGCTGGGATGCTGAAACTCCGGTTTCTTCCTCATAAAACGGTTCTGCTTGAGAATTTTTGTTTGGAGGATTTTACTCTGAAAATCATATGTAATAAAACATCTGTGGAGTAAATCAGGAAGTTTGGCTGAAAATAGCCTCAGTTTATCATCTTGTCCACATAATAATCATCACAATTTCTTTGCCTTTCTTATGCTCCTCAAACATTTTTTAAATGGCAGTTGGATTGTATGATTGGTGCCTGATGTTTTTATGTCACTAGAAGACACATTTTTTTCCTAGGATTTTTGTGGTACCAGACAGATTGGGATGTTTCTGTCTGAACACAATGTTTTACTGTTTGGTTGTCATGCATAAGGTTCAGGGGAGTGTGGGGTGAATAACAGTCCCAGGAAGGTTGAAGCAAAGAATGTTTTATTGTTAGTCATACGTGAAAACACTTAATCGAAATTACAGTCAAATGCAATAGAAAGTGTTCACAACATTGAAAATAGACAAGGCAGGAATAAATTACTATAAATGGCACACGTGAACAAACTGAACAGAAAGCTGTGCTTAATCCATTTATACCAAGACTAAATATTAGAAGTTTTTCTCTGTTTCCAGCTGATACGCTCTGTGTGCTCTGCTGATGACAGCGTGGTTAGGAGCTGTCCTGGCAGGCACTGCAGAGGGAATACCCTCCTGCTGGGGCATGGTGGGGACAGAGCATGACCTCAGGAAATGCCCTCTCTAGAGTCCTCTGGGTGGTCTGGGCACACTTAATCCCTCCCTTCCCCCAGTGTCTTTAATTCTGATGTTTTAAGGAAGTGATGCTTAATATTACCAAACATTATCGCAGTTTCTTGAAAATACAGATGGAGCTGTAATGCCTTGTAGGTTCTGCTGTGTCATCATTTCTTTGCCAGTCATTGCTTGCACAAAATTTTCCTGCCAGATAAACTGACCAGAAAGGGAACCAAATTCTTTCCAGCTTTACATGAAGCTCATAGATGTCACAAGTACAGGGATAATATTTGTCTTTCCTGTTAATGCTTTTCAGTCTTTCTGCAAATTGTTTTTCAGGGCATCCTTAGTTTTTCTACCTGGGCAATTGTTAAAAATCTATATATCTCTGTTTAAGCAGCCTCTCTGTGAAGTTTGGTTTGACTGATACGTCTGAGCACCTCCTTCCTCTCTAAATAGAAGGCTAGAACTCATTATAAATGTCACAAAGATTAACTTTTCCCTCATTTCTTTCCTTTAAAGTAGATACACTGGAGAAGCAATGTTGTTATGTGGGTCAGGAAGAACTTAATAGTCTGTAAAAGAGCAGTATTTCAGGGTCTAGTTTCTGCAAGGTGCAGAGAAGGGAGTGCAGCCTGACCGAGGTAATTGAAGTCTTAACATTAAAATTCATCAGAAAATTGCCCAACTCTTCATCAGGCTCTCAGTAAGTCTTACATCTTCGCAGCAGGCATCCTTTGAACCCTTTCTGGCTCAGTCTGGTCTTTAGGAAACTAATTCCACTTCACACTCCTCTGCTGGTCTCTACAGCAGGGAAAACTGCTGCAGGCAGGGGAGTGGAAAACTTCATGCACATTGTGCTCTCCCAGGATATTGATCTGAAATGCCTGATAGTTCAGATTGAACAGGTGCAGAAAGAAACAACTGCTGCTTTCAGCAGCTCTTACCTGCATTGTTCTCTCTTTGATCAAAATACTAATGGCACAGAAGGCTGGGAAGGGAAACTAGACATAAAATGTACCAGACTTTTGTGGACTAGCAAGTCCATGAGGTACGTTAAGAGTCAGGATCCAGCCAGGGAAGAGCCTAACTGGGCACACGGACTGGCTGTGTGTCCTCCACTACAGCCATTTTAGTGCTGAACAAAAAGGAGACAGAGAGTTCCCAGATCCAGGTGAGGAAAGGACAAATTCTTGTCTAATTATTATCTTGAGATCACCTGAAGTGAGGCATGAGGCTGTCAGGGGGTTTTGGGGCTGCTTCGCTTTTCCTCCTTCCTCCCCACTAGCAGTGTGGCTGTGTAGTGCATTGTAAGGTGACAGGGACAGACAAATAAAATTCACAGTTCTGGGGCTCAAGCCATTGGCAGATCAGCTTGGTGTGACCACAGCTATTCCAAGTGACCCAGCAAAGGAAGAGGCAACTGAAAAACAGTGATAACCTCATGAAAGGTGATTTCATTGTGATTTGTGGCTTTCAGACAACTTCGGGAGAAGACGTCCGTGACTTTGCCAAGGTACTAAAAAACAAATTTCGAACAAAAAGATATTTTGCAAAGCACCCACGAATGGGCTACCTGCCTGTGCAAACTGTCTTGGAGGGAGACAACATGGAAACGTGAGTAGCTCTGAAGCATCTAAATAGTAATTCATTTGATATACTATTTGAACTCCCCAGCTGGTGCCAACGCCTTTCACTTCCTAAATGCATAAAGCCTCTTTATGTCTTTCATTTCTGTTTACCTTGCTGGCAGGAAAACACAAGCTGGGCTTCCATTTGCCATTGCTTTTATCTGCTTTCACCTGTCCTTATGCAGGAACTTCAGCTTGTAAAAGAAAAATACTCACGGTCTTACTGACAGTCGTAGAAGTGTCTGAGTTTGATACACAATTTGGAGACTAATGATATCATCATTAAATTTTTATTTTCTTCCAAATGAGTATCTTTCCTTGGTTTTATTTTTTTAATTAGTGTGTTTGCAAACTTCCCAGATGATTTCTTCTTTTCTCAGCCTATAAATTTAGTCTTATTAAATGCCTTTGATGTCTTTTATGGGGAAAAAAAAGCAATAATGATGCACATGGAGAAATCCATGAGTGTACCCAGTTCCCTTTGGTTTTTTACTAGTTTTTTGGTTCTTTCAATGGCAATTGCACACAGCTTGTTCTCACTTGCTCTCTTTTTCTTTCTCTCTCTTTTAAAATTTTGGATTTCAAGTTTTTTTCCCTCACTTTTTGGTTGGTTGCTCTTCACAGCCATTCATGTTGGTCTGTTGGATTTCTGTTTTTTAGTTGTTGGTTTGTTTTTTTTTTTTTTAAACCTTTCTGTAATTATTTTGCTGCTGAGTTTCTTCTGCCTCTCTCTTCACCTCCTCATTTTTTGTCTTGCAGTCCTGTTACTCTGATCAACTTCTGGCCAGTAGATTCTGCGTGAGTACTTTTGCTGAAGTGTGCTGCTGCTGCTACTGCTGCTGCGCTCCCTCACTTTTTTTTTTGTTTCTTTATTTAGTTTTCCATAAGATCATTTCCTTCTTCCTTTATGACTCTTTCCTTTGATGCACTCTCTGAAGGAATGTTCTGATCCCAAAAGAGTAAAGTGGGATAAATCTTGGAATTTCCAGCAATCATGGATTGTTTACTATGTGGTCTTTCTGGAGTATGTATTTTCATTGAATTAACAGGGATTTTGTGCAGATCTACTAATGCTTAACAAAGTTTGTCATTTAAAAGCCTGTGTTTCTGAATGTGTGTCAATCTTTCTTCATGTACACTGAATGCTTTTTGAAGGACAGAGTTTGAATGTGATGGATTTAATTCAGTTGCAGGAATGACATAATTTTGAAGATGAAGCTGTAATTTGGTTTTATGCGCAATGCGCACGCTCAAGTGCCCCAGTTAGTCCAAAGCTCACTGGGTATTTTATTAGTCCTTTAGATAACATTCAGATTTGTGAAGGCAGGTTGAAGTGGGGAAATGGTCACTGTATTTTTTCAGAAGTTAAAAGAGCAGGGGTTTTCAGCTATGAAACAGATTTTCATTCTTACACCACTTCTGCACGTGCATTATCTTACTGTTGTAGTAACAGCCTCAGTGTAAACTAAAGATATATATATACTTACCATTGTGGCATTTGCTACTTCTAGTGTTACATGGATGATTCCAGAATAATGTTAAATAAGGATTATTTTAATTTGCATACTGATAACTAATGAGAAACTAATAAATAGAGGTTTATATATTTCTATATGGTGAAATGTATATGGCTTGCTCCTCCACTGAATTTTTTTTGTAGAATAAACAAGTGAAATGTATATGTTGGAATATTGATTTCTAATTTTCATTTGGAGCACAAACCATTGGGAAGTCAAGAGAAGTGCTCTACCTCTAGGAAATTTGAGCAACCAAGAAGCACATCTAGTACTGTAAACCTCATATGGCTGAGGGTTCACCCACAGAAAAGTCCAAAAGGCTGGAGCCAAACTGGAATAGAGGGGCTTTGAGCTTTAGTGTGCACTTGGGTTTATGGACGCAACTGTGGATCTAAATTCCTTAACCTTTAGAGCAATTGCAAAGTTAAAAGTAACATTTAAAGAAAGCTTGGATCATATGGAATGCCGCTGCTATGTCTGACATAACATGAAATTAAACTGTCATAACATGCTTAATTCTAGTTACAGTAACAACCTCATGGTATGCCTACACCAATAGCTTCACATCATAGGTTTGGTTTTGTACAATACAGGGATTTAACTCGTGTGTGATACTTAAAACTTGAGAAATACTGAGAAGCAGGGTTTGTACAGAGAGGTTGCACTTTTTGTCAGACCAACTCAGGTATCTTCTAGATCACAACCCCTTGCCATGGTTGACAGGAAAGCAGAAAAATAAGAAATGAATAGTGTCTGGAAAGAATTGCTCTCTATTTTGTTCTGCTAACTCTGTTCCTTTCCTTGGTGCTGTAGCACTTGGCTTACAACTCAAGTTATTAAGCTACCCAGGTTTAAGGCTGTTTCTCAGTTACGGGGCTGATTCCAGCTTTGGCAGTCAAACCAGTTAGCATAAAACTTGCCTGGGATTTCTACGCTTGTGCCTTTTCCTGGTGCTCTCATGCCAGTTTTCTGGTTATCTTTGAAGCACTTCAGAACAGCATCACCTGGCAGCAGTCACCAATGCCAGTGCTATCCTGACATCAACATGTGGTATACATGGAGCTGTTTGTAAATAGATTCATTGGGTTTTTTACTGAAAGTTAGTGGTTCTGACTGCTTATTATCCAGTATTTTGCATAAATACTCTGCTTGCCAGGCATTAAAGGGACAGCCTACAAGTTGTGAGAGTTTGTGTCTTTTTACTTGAGCTGTGGTTGTCAGTGATACAGTACATTTTACTACATCCTACACTTTCAAGAAGCATGAACTAAAATGCTGAACAGCAAAGAAAAGTGCCTTTGTCCTGCCAGCCAAATTTCTGGGGGTGTGGGGAATTGCAGGAGCTGGTCACCACTTGACTAGAATTCCCACACTGTTCCTGCAGACCTCAGCTTGAGCAATGCAGCTGTGGAGCCCTTGTAAAAGGGTTGGTTATCTTATCTAAATATTGTCTGTGTCACTCAGCCTTCTTGCTGGCTGTTGGAGCTGATTAGGTGTGCAGGGTATGTGTGCTCAGAAGGAAGGACTCTGAGCTCTAGCACAGATGGTCACTCACAGTATATACAGTGCAACACAGTTGTGCTCAGGCTTGCTCAGGTCCTGGCAGAAGTGTGCCTCTGAGCAGCTGAATTCAGCACAAAGCAGTGCTTCTCTTGAAAGGTTTGCTTTCTTGAGCAAATTTTTAAAAAGCTGTTCGAGGTAGGTCTCCCTTGCAGTATGTTCTAAAGTGGAGACAAACCTGGAAATGGAGCCTCACCTGCCTGCAGCTGGCAGAGAGAATCAGCTTCAACAAGTTACACAACGCTGTGTTATCTTAAAAAAAAAAGGAAAAGAATATATATATATTGCATAACTTGGTCACTTCTGAAGTTGAAGTGTAGTTTCAAGGCAGCAGGGGTGTGTTCATGCAGTCAGGCCTGTCTTTTGCCTTGCACTACTACCAAAGAGACATCTCTTCATTGCCCAGAAGGTCCCAACCAAGTGCTGTCTGTTCCTTCACTCTGGTACAAATACCTCTGCAATGCCAGTGTGAGAGGGACTAAGAAAATGATCCAGCTCAAAACTAAAGCTACTTTTAACACAAATTTCCTAGTCTATATATGGTATTAGGATTAATGTGTGTTGAAAACAAGACCTTTCATTGATGTACCAATTTAGACCAGCTTAATATCAGCTGTGTGACAAACAAAAAAATGAGAATATAATTGATTTATGAGAAAAATCAGTGTTACCTTGGTCCATAGTCCACCTCTCTGAAGAAATTACATCCTTTTCCCTTCCCTTCAGTGTATATGTTCTTACACAAAATAGGTTATCCAGCTGCAGAGAAGCCATTGATGAATCTCTGCTGCAGTTAGGAACTGTGAACTGAGTATTTATCCTCTGGTTTGCTGTGGTAATGTTTGAACATGTGATGGGTAAAAGTGCAGTTGGAGGCCAAAGCTCATTTCAGACAAAATGAGATTTCGGATATTTAGCCTGTAATGTCTTAAAGAGGAAGAACTTTGCTGATGATGATGAAATTTATGTATGCAGCATATAGCTCTATGAATTCAGGACCCTAAACTAGAGCCCCTTGCAGGCTGATTAGAATCCTGGAAGTTGACCAGTCTAGTAGACTCACAGCAGGATTGTCAAACTCCTGACATGGGAGCATTACAAAGCAGAAAATTATAACAGTTTTGGTTTATAACCAGTAAATACAAAACTTACCTGCTTGTGCAACTCGGTGCAATCACTGTTGGGCAGCCCCAGCCTGAACCACAGCATCCAACAGCTTAAAGTGGGGGGAAACTCCTTCCTTAGGAGTTCCAGAAGGAGAGTTGGCAGACATGTAATGAAGGACAGTTGAAATTTAGCTAAAACATGAAATTTCCATACAATTTGTGAAGCTGCATCATTTTTTGTTATTCCAGCACGTCCTGATAAATGTCAATGAGCAAAATCCCACATGGCTGCAAAGGGTGTTCTCTGAACTGCATAGGCAACATCATTTAATGTTGATGTTTTCCAGAGTTCAGGCTGTGAGAAAAAATGTTCTAATTGATGAGAAAAGTCCCATGAATTGTTTTCATGCACGAAAAAATTGAAGAGGACCTCATACCATCTGATTTGTCAGGCAGGAAACCCAAGATAATTGACAGTGTCCCCCTGTATAACACACTGATCTACAGTTCAGATGGCAACTCTGGAAAGACACTGGGCAAAATCATCAGTGCTTGTAGAGTGTTATTAAAGGCTCATTTCGGACATTGTATGTTTCTTGTATTTACTTTAGCTGCTCCTGGAGTAATCTTTAAAGGCTCTTTAAGTGGGATGTGATGGAAGCAGTACTGGAGCAGGGTGGGAGGTAGAGGAGAAATTCCCAGCAGGACTTTGGCAGCCGGTGCAGGGCTGCATGTGAAGCAGAATTGCCAATGAAGGAGGCAGGTGTGAAGGGGAAACCAGGGTGAAAGCTCTTCTATAAATCCTTTGGAAGAGGCATCTTCAGGAGTTGGTGTGAAGAAGAGCCATGGCAGCAGACGGATTGCAGAATGGTCAAAGTCCCTGGTGTGGTACCACAGAACATTGCACCGATGGCTTGAGGAGGCACACACAGCGCCTGGAGTTACAACTTGCTGTTTATCAAACATAGCATAAGGCACAGGGATGTGAGGGTGTAGGCATAGCTAAGTGTCTTTTTACTTTTAAAGGGGTATTGTTTGTGATTAATCAGTGTTTTCTGCCTTATAGGCCTGCCTCGTCCCCTCAGCTCTCACACGATGATACTCATTCACGCATTGAACATTATGCTAGCAGGTATGAGACCAGCTGGATGTTAGGCAGATCTTTCTATAAAAAATAATTAAGAAAAGAACCAAACCAAGGGCTAGTGGCTACCTGAGCACTTCTTAAAGAAACATAAATTTTGGGGGTTTGCTTTCCAGGCTCTGGGATGCAGAGCATTGTCTGTAGTTGCTATTAACCAGCCTGTCCTAACCTGCATGTCAAAGCACCTGTGCGGTCAGAAGTGGCCTTTAGGTTCTGTGGGGTCATCATTAGCTGTGCACTCAGTTACTGACTTTTTAGTAGGAACTGCAGTGATAGGTCAGGGGGCAGTGTTATAAAAGAGGGTAGGTTCAGACTAGATATACAGAAGAAATTTTTACAGTGAGGGTGGTGAGGCACTGGAGCAGGTTCCCCAGAGAGGTGGTGGATGTCCCATCCCTGGAAACAGTCATGGAGAAATTGGATGGGGCTCTGAACCACCTGGTCTAGTTGAAGGTATCTCTGCTCATTGCAGGGGGGTTGGACTAGATGACCTTTAAAAGTCCCTTCCGACCCAAACTGTTCTATGAGTCTAGGGTTTTGTCTTTAATATGGACCCTGCTGTAACCATACAAATGAGAATAGCAAAAACCTCCAAACTCTTACATGAATCTCAAGTGGCATTATAATGTTAAGTAATTCACCACAAACAGGATTTTTCCTTGACTTGGAGGATTAAAGTAGTGGCACATCACTGCTTTAGTTCACTTCTCTGCTTTCATATGGCTCTTAAGAATCAAAAAATGGGTTAATTACACAAATAAGAATATGTTTTTACACGAAGCAAGTAAATTTGCAAGGGTTGAAGTAATGAAAAATGGTTATTCCCACCTCCTCTTTCTCTCCCCAGCTACCACTTAAACAGGAGAGGTGTTTCTGAATTATGCAGGACATTTAGGAGGGGCTTAGCGTGAAAACCAATGAGAAATGACTGATTGTTAGTTCTGATGATGATATTGCCAGGTACAAAGCAATTTGTGTAATCCCCTGGCATCTTAAGGCTTTTCTTTGATTTTGGAATTAATTAAGAGGAATGGAAGATAAACTTAGAAGTGAGTTTTGCCAGGTCATTGTGACAAACAATCCTTTGCGATATTTTATTGCAAAACTTTTTGGTAATCAACAGTGAGTGTAAATTAATTTGAGTATCAAATTCATCAAAAACATCACGCTCTTTAATTCTTTCCAGAATGTTAGAGCAGATGAAGCTTCTGGAAAATATAATTGGGTTTAATCAGTCTTGTTTATTTTTCCACAGGCTAGCAGAAATGGAGAACACCAATGGTTCTTATCTAAATGACAGTATTTCACCTAATGAGAGCATGTAAGTAGGATGTTTTAGTGGTTTTGACATGTATTTTCTTGGTAAGTTTAATAACTTACAATGAAATTTTGTAGTGCTGAATTTGCATAGCCACATCTGGTTCAATTTAATGATGAACTCATGTCCTTTCAATTTGTAACATAGTTTCTAGATTTATGGCTTGTAGATTAATACTAAATTTATACAACAAGTGATTGATACCTTCAAAATTAAAATGACTAAATTATTTCAAAAAATTCCTGATTTATTCAACAAATAGTTCCCATATTACTTGGAAAAAGTGTTCACCATCTGATGCTTTTTAAGGAAAAAGATAAAAAGAAAACCCTTCTATCTGTACTGCAAGGTTAGTCCTGGTTAAATTGCTGTAAGCTAGAAAATGGTGTGGGCAAAGTGTCAATCAAAACATTAATGAGGCTAAACAGAAATCTTTGGTATAAAAATACCTGAAATTCATTGTAAATGTAAGCCTGGAGGGACTCATCCTCACCATGAAATATCTGAAGTAGGAAACTACGTTGAACAGATCTCTAACAAGCATTTATTGCACTACTTTAACTGTAAAGTCATAAATAAAAGTTTTAATTTTTGAAAAGGAGTTAAATCTAATGTTACACTGAAACCTTTTTGTGATTTTCTGACATGGTAATGTATTTCTCCTCCTCTGATATTCTTGATCTTGTTTATTCTTGAAATGAAAGGACATAGAACTAGGAAACTGTGCATAGTTTCTGAAGAGAGGATGGAAGCACCTAAGTCATTGGCATGTCTGAAAATTCAGACAATCTAAATTTGTAGCATTCCTTTAAAGCACAGTATGGAAGTTTTCATTCACTTAAATAGAGTTTCCAAATCAACAGTTTATGAGGTTGGTTCTGAGTGTGTGAGATGTTCTTGGATAGTGATAAAGCTGTTTTTGTTGGTTTGAAATAGTTTCTCTTTTGGCTTGGTAGTATTGTTCCCTACCAGCTTTGAAAGAAAATCCTCTGTACATCCCAGTATATTGTTCCAATATATTGGTTCAAAAAGGAGAAAGTTAAAATGACACCTCAAAACTGATATATATACAATGTCAATATAGTTTCATGCATTTACTGAACACTTTGTTTCCAAGTGGTATGTTAATTTTGTATTGTTATGAACAGTAGTAATGCTATAATAGATGGAATTTTGCGTTGTCCCACTGAAATATTTCAATGTCCTTGTCACACAAATCTTGTGTGTGCAGTATCTCTTGTATTACACTTTGGTCTTGTTGTTCAGGTCATTCTTTGACTAATTAGAAACTATATTAGCATGATTCAGTTAACAAGTTAACCAATGGCTATCCAGTTTGTTACTCAGGTTGTACTGTAAAANTACTCAGGTTGTACTGTAAAAATGAGAATAAATATACATTCTGAATTTTGGAAGAAATATTATACAGATAGATAAAAATTGCAACAAAATTAAAGTTTATGATGAATTCACAACTGTAACTCTTTCGGTTTTGTTTGTCACATTATACTTCAGTATTAGT
>VWZD01004977.1:134382-147470 GCA_013396695.1 Sakesphorus luctuosus | reverse complement strand
CCAGTTCTACCATATATGCTATATCAGTACTGATAAAAATAAAAAACATTTTCATCACAATGGTAAAAATTGCTGCAAACAAAATGTGAAGTGCAGACCTGTGTTCAAGTTTGGCACAATGTGACCAAGAAGTCTCACAGAGAGCTGAAATTTTATTTTCATTAGTCTAGTGTGAGTTTTTTGTAGATAAATGCAGGTGAACAGATCACCTTAATCTTACATGCCTGTAGAAGTGTTCCCCCTCATTACTTTTCTCTGACAATTTTTCCACTATAATTACCAGGTTTGGAGTTAGAATTATCAGTTCTGGATCAACCTGAAAATCTGGAATTCCTGTCTGCACTTAATCTATGTTATACAAAATGTAGAGAAATCTAACAATGTTACATGTCAAAGGGAGTTGCTTGTTAGTACTGAATTAACACAGCTTCATCACACTAAACTCTTCCCCTCAAGCTGTTTTGTGACTATAGACAAGTTGTTCATGTCAATTTCAAACATACAAGTCCCATTTCAGAAACAGACCTTTTCTGGTTTTATAAATAGTTTTCAGGCAAAACCTTATTTATCATCCTGACCCTCTTGTATTCAAGTCACTTAAAGCAGCTTTGAAGGTCTTTTGAGACAGGCACTACACATCAACAGTACCCGGGTGTTTGGCCTGTGCATTGCTCCAAGAATAGCCGTGGTTATGTGATGAGTTACTTATTTCCTAAGGTCTCTGGGAGTAAAGGTGCTTATTTACTTGGATGATATTTTGATTGCTTCAGAGCTGTAAGTGTATCCAAAGCTGCCTATTTCTGCCACAGTCCAACTGTTTAGGATCCTAAAGAGTTTACTGTGTATAGAGAAATCTATATGACCTCTTCTTCTAGCTCTGGCCTGCTGAGATTCACAGTGGATATGTGAATGTTCACTTTTCAGAAAGGGAAGCCATTAGCAACACGAGCTGTTCTGCTGCTCCTCTCACCAAGGTAGTTTCTATATTTAGGAGAGTTCATGGGGGTGCTGGAAGCTCTTCTCCCTTCTGCTGTTATGACCCCACTTGTTTTAATGGTTGAAAAGACAAGAGGAGAGCAGTGAGAAAGCAAATCTGCTCTCTTGTCACAGGCATCATTAGTAGAAGAGAATCCATCACTGTCCTGCATGCCCCAGAGATGCTGAGTCAAAGGCTCAGATGTCAAAATTGACCCAACTCATGAGAAAGGTGGTGTTTTCCCAGGACAGATGAGTCTACGCTGCCGATAAGTATGAAGTAGTATGCATGCCAGTGTTTCAGTTTAAATTAAACAAACAAATAAAAAACAACAAAGAACCAACCCCGAAAAAAACCCAAAACAAAACAAAACAAAAACCAAGATGTCTGTTAAGGAAAATCAGGAATCTTCCTTGACAAAAAATGAGAACCTCTCTCTCCTCGAGCCACCACAACCTTTGAAATTAAGAGGCTTTAGGCAAAAAAAATGTAGAAAAGAGGATGACCGTTCTTTACTACAAATATACAAATAAAAAACAAACCAACAAACCAAACCAAACCAAAACAAAACAGAACAAGTAGCAACACAGTAACCAAAACTTTGAGTTGCGCTTTGCCGTTCAGTGCAGGGACAGCCCCGAACAGCGGTGGCGCTTCTGAGCTCCTGCGGCAGCTCCGACGCGTTTGCGGGAGCCGGGGCGGGGCAGGGCCGGGGGGTGAGATGCGACCTCGGGGCTTCTCCCGGCAGCGGCTGGCATGGAGAAAAAAAGGGAATAGAGGGAAAGGGGTGGTCCTGCCCTCGGGGTTGCCTGTGAACTCACGCTGCTGGTGGCTGGCTTCAACACGTACAGCCACCAAGGTCAAGTCAGCAAGGGGAACTGGAACCCTATTGTCAGCAGCAAGCATAAGAGAGGTTGTTGTTATGACTCCCTACTGCCCTGCTGAGCTGGGCAAAGCCAATCCAAAGCACGACGGCACACCTCCAGCAAAAGCAGATGTGCCTGCCCCAAAAGACCCAGTCTTGGACAAAAAAAAACAAAAAAAAAAAAAAAAGGAAAAGGGAAGCACCACCCAAGATAAAAACAAAGCCCAGAACTAGCCAGACCCTTTTTTAAATTCTTTTCTCTCCTCTCTTTTGCTGGTCTCTCAGCAGAAGCCACCCAGGTTTTCCCCCACCAACTCAGAACATAGGTAAAAGAAGCAAAGGATAATTCCATCTTTGCAAAGAAGCTATTAGCTTTTTGATAGAAAGGCCATAAGAGTCCAAGGTAGAAACAATGAACTCTTGATGTTTGCCTATCTCTCCCTCACAGAGACTTGCCTTCCACCATGCCTGGCTATGTGTCAGTGTGAAAATTCACTCAAAAGTTTGAAACTGTAACAGCTAGTTATACTAACTAAAGGTTTAGCTAACCCCTGTTTAAGCACTGTTCCTTTCCCCTGTTCTTGTAATGTGTGAGCTGAAATATGCTGAACTGAAGCAGGCTCCTGCAAATACTGCTGAGTGCTAAAGATGTCTAAACACCAAGAAGCAAGTACCCCAAACAGAAGGACTGGGACCATATCTTTGTCTTTGGGGATTAAAGGCTAATCCCTTCCTGCAGCTAAAGCTGAAACTGGCACTGTGCTCATTTCTCCTTCTACCTTCAGTACATTGGCCAAATTATGATGGAGTTACAGCTAAGCCTGGACATATTCTAGTGTACAAACAAGTTCACAGGGAGCATAACCATTCTTATTACATTTTCCTTATTTTCCAGTATTATTAAACCACAGGCATATATTAGCTTGTAAATAACAAAAGCTATTCATTTGCAATAAGAAACGAAATAGTGAATCTTGCATAATGGAGAGAGGCAATGTTATGTCTAAGTAATGCAGGCAGTGTTAATTTCAATGAACAATAATTGTGGTATTAAAACTGAATAAACTCTTATCTAAAATGTTACAGAAAAAAAAAGAAAAAAAGAAAACAACAAAACACACAGCTTTATTAGGGCAGGAGTTGCTATAAGGTTAAACACGCCACCAAGGATATTAAGTGTGATACCACAGAATGCAACTGGAGATATTAAAGTTACTGAAATTTTAGTGTGTCTGTATAATTCACACTTCTGGTAACCTTATTTCTGGGCTCATGTATGGGCAGTGAAGACACAGTGATGCAGGACAGCAGGCTACTGGTCCTGGGTCACTGAAGGGTTTGCTAGCCAGCATCTGTCTCATGCCAGTGTTTCCTTCTGTATCTTGCCGCTACTGTCAGCTTTCTGTACAGGTTAACTCCAGCTCTAATATACCCACATGCTTATGTCATCTTATTTCTAAGATCCAGCCTGTTTATGAGTGTTTTAGCCTAATGGCACAGCATAGACCACCTTATCAAACTGCTCAAAATACCATGCTTCGGCTGAGTAAAGTACCTGGTCATCTCCCTGCTTTCATTCATGGCAAACCTGAGATTAAAAAATGCAAGTTGCACTCCAAGTGTCTTTTATTATGGAAGATCCTTATTTCTTGGCATTTTAGCAGTTGTGTAAGTGCCTGAATGTATACTCAATGGATGCCTAGAAATGTGTATCACCTCTGACACAATTAATACGGTTTCCTGTGAATGCAGAAAGTTTTTCAATGTTTCTGTACTACTGTGCTGCAGTACGGCACTTTGAAGTATTGCTGTACTAAAAGTGTCTCATTAGTGCTGGCATGTTTTTTAAGACTGAATGACTTCACAGAGTGTGATGTCCTAGTAAACAGCACACTTGTTATGGAAAAAAAATAAACATTTTTCTGGTGATAGCCAACTGTTCTAAAATGGTAGAAACACATTGCGCCAGCAATTTAAGAAATTAAATAAATGGGACTTATTTCCAAAGCAAAAGTCCTGTATGCAAAGTCCCACCTGAATATGGTATTTTATGTCATTAACTTAAATGTAAGAGGGAGAGTAAGCTTCATAAACTGGTACAATAACAATCCTTCAGCAAGTAATGTTCTCCATTCATAGGTATATTCATGTAGCAGATAAAGGGAGAATCCTAAGCTGATGAACAGAAGCTGGCAGCTGAGAAGTTAATCTGGAGATGGGTCTGTTAACCACTATAACTTTGCTTTTGTTCATATTAATTTGCAGAGTCATAGCTGTGACAAATCTGTGAGAAGAATTTGGATGTGCTTCTGGTTTTTCAAGTCACAAAATATATTGTAATTCTTGACAAACAAATGGAGTTTTTCACTGGGAAGGGAATATTTCCCTCTCTTTTCTACTATAAGAAGTGGTAATACCCTTTTATCATCTGTTGTAATAACCATATGAGGAGAATCCAAACTTATCAATAGTTGCCAAAATCTTTTCCTCCTGCATCACCTCTTCAGGCTTATTATCCTCACAAAGGTTTCAACTGGAGAATTGCTCTGTTTAATTACACTGCAGATTTACAGAATTTTTTTGGATATGTTGTCTTAAGCAAGACTTTATTATGCCTAACTGAACTATATGAAAGTACATGTATCTTCCAGACTTGAATTTCTCATGCCACTAACTTCCTTGGACCTCAAGAGGAATGATTTCACACAGCAGTCACAATACAAACACCTCAGTTCTTTCAAA
The DNA here is from genome assembly GCA_013396695.1 of Sakesphorus luctuosus. NCBI lineage: Eukaryota > Metazoa > Chordata > Aves > Passeriformes > Thamnophilidae > Sakesphorus > Sakesphorus luctuosus. The sequence continues at coordinate 142,887 of VWZD01004977.1, read as the reverse complement.
AGATACCAGTGCCAGGAAACAAGGTCTCCTTTTCTGTCTTTCTTAATTGTTCCAATTCAAAAGGAACACACTGACAATTAAATGCCAGTGCATAAAAATGTGTTATGAAATCTGTTTACCATACAGCAAACCACATAAGTGCTCCCTCAGGATTAGGATACAGGTTGTGTTTATTTGGTGTGTATCCAGCAAACTGTCTGTCAGTGCCAGATCACACTAAAATGTCTCAAATTATGCAAATAAATCTTGAAAATTTATATTTGTAGATGGAAGTGTGGTTATATGGTAATTTAAGTGAAGGATGATGGCACTAGTATCCCATACTAAATGGTGAACAATCCAAATAACCTTCCTATATATGCATATCCTTAATTTTAAGCAGTAGTCAGTGAAGTGTCTATGTGTACAGGTTTGTTGAAATTAGAACAAGAAATAGATAAATATTTCTTAGAGACTTGTTTTCCACGGATTAAGAAAAAAAAACATCCACTGTTTTATCATGCACTGATTTGTGTTGGGCAACCATACAAAATTAGATCCCCACACGGGACAGTCCCAGATGTTCCTTTTGAAAGAAGCTGCAAAGGTGTTGAGGAGAAGACAGGCTCTTGCAGAAGATCCCAAAGCAAGGGATGGGGTTGGCCCCTGCCATTCTTTAGACATAGCCCCGCAACAGCTGGTGAAGGTGCTGACTGAGCTGGAGATGTGGCTTGGTTTTGTTACAGCAAAGAAACAGTTGCAGAAGGAACTTGGATTTGTAGATAAAAGTCAGTGGAGAAAAGTATCAGCCACCTTCTGTGCAAGCAGAAGCATATGAGCCCAAGTATGCTTTTAAAACGTCACCCATGTGCAGAGAACTTATCTGTCATCACTTCAGAGGGTGGATCAGCACTTCAGCAAAAGCTCCCTCACTCAGCTTTTACTGGCACGCAAATCAACAAAAATGCAGCAGCTGACAGAAAATATAAATCCAGCCCCTGGCCTTTGCTAAGGATTTTCTTGGGATTGGACCTGTCAGATGTCATACTTCACACTTAGGAATCATTGTTACTGTGCTGCTGCCACACAAGCAAAAAGTGCTCTGCCAGCATAGACCCTGGGTTCTCTCCATCACCATGATCTCATGACAAGGATTTTCTTTCACCCCTAATCTGACTGTTTGAGTTGAAGGATCAGGAGGGAACCAAAGTACTTGTCATATGGGCCTGATCATTTTTGGAAAACTATGGCAAGTCCCATATTATTGATCACTCCAGCATTGCACAACCAGATGAATAGATATGAAGGAGATATGAAGAAAATAGAGATATGAAGGTCAACTGTTTCTCTGACCCACAGTCAACCAAACACACTGGTTAAAAAGGGCTTAATAATTCTTTGCCAAAAGAACTCTCTGTCATAACATTGTCTTTAGCGTACAAAACACACACACAGGGCTCAATGAAAGCTATTTGTGTACTTCATTAGTCTGATAGATGTGTAATATAATTAAACCAAGGCACTCCAAAGCTCTATGGCCTTTTCGTTTTGAAAGCATTACTAAACATATGTTTAGGCCATGAATCTTTTAAAACATTAGTATCCTGGTAATTTTTCTGAAAAATAGGGGGACATGAATTATATTTCTCTCTTTCTTTCTATAGTTTTTATATTAAAAAAAAAAGACCAAAAAACCCCCTTTCAATAATAGCTGACAGGAGACAATGAAGAAAAGTTGGTATCAGGGCATGGTCCTTTAGGTCTTGATACAGTGAATTTTTATGGCTGTGTCAGCCTCATAAAACCTATATGAATAGAAATGTATTTAAAAGAAATGTTGATACCATCTTAACTCTAATGACATTAACATGGGGGTATAATTTTCTCTGCTAGTTAATCTCCTGGTATAGTAACCTGTGCTGCCCTGGGAAATGTTAAATCTCTTGGAGAAAGGGGAGTGAAGAGGAGGGGAGGATGTTTTCTCTTGTGTGTATAAAAAGAGCACAGTAAGTTGAATTAATATTGGGAGGAATTTCAAAAGCTCTTTAGAGCATGTTAAACCAATTATTTTCAGGAGCTAAAATATGTGGCTGTTGTATACCTTACTCCATGCTTCAACACATACCTTTTAGCCAGTTATTTCACTGCACAGGCAGCTGCAAACACAGCTCTTTCACTCTCCCCCTCTTAATTTTTTTCTTGTCATGTATGTCTTGGATATCAAGGTCACCCAAGGTAAGCTTTTACCATGTAGTGTGGGTTTCTGACTGACAGAGTGCCTTGTTCTTTCCCACAAGCTATCGACATGCATCCATAATTCTCTTTATTGTGTGTTTGAAATACAGGTTTCTCCTCTCTGTGCTGCTGCACAAAGAGTTTTGGCTTCCAGCAGAGCAACACAATCACTGCACTGGGGCAGTGCCTCCTGTAACTACTATGTCTTGGCCTGGAAGTAGTACATCTTTGACCCATAAAATAAGGTTTTTTGCCTAAGCTGTGATCGCCCTACTCCCTTCAGATTTCAGGCTATGCCCTGCCCACATAGATGTTTAGTACTTCTGAGTCTTAGAGAAAAGGATATATGAAGACAAGATTGCACTTTGTAGAGTCAAAATTGTGTTGTAGTCTCAGTCTGTCTTTGTAGACTGATGTATGACTTGTGGGCTGGAAGTGGCTTTATTTGCATTCTAGGGCACCAAAGCATATGGCTCTGACTGGCTTTTGTGTACACTGTGTGGCATGCAAAATTCATCTAACATGTGGAGGCTTGTCCTGCAGGCATACAAGTTATTCATTTCTGCTACACACTGGAGGAAAACAGTATAATGGGCAAATGCTCATCTGCAAAGAGGTCACAAAGCTGAAAGATATACTTGGGTTTCAGCTTTCCTATGAACCAGTTCTTAATGACGTGACAGTGAGGAGAACAGTACATTCAGAGAGTCGCTGTAGAATGCTTATGTGGCAAAAGTGGAATTTAGTTAAAGCAATATTGGCATTCTGCTTCAACAGAGACATTCAGGATTTGGGCTTTGGGATTATCATGGTTGTTATTTCCTCCATTGTTCTACAAAGCATAAATCTGTTCAGCTTCCTTCTTTCTTCACTATGACAAAGCCCCAGGCTTTCTTGAGCAACAGGTCAGTGAGGTTTGGCACAGTTTCTCATACAAGCAGGAAGAATCTCAAGGCTTTCATGTACCTAAATATCTCCACAATGGCTTCAAGTGAGAGAACTAGTCGTGGTTGCAGTTGTTGTGCATTGTGCTCTCTTCCCAGCAACAATTCATTTTGAAAAAAGAATCATTCCTTTGCAGAAGGAAATATATTCTGTGTTCACACAAAATGAAATACTTGTTCTTCCCAATGTGAACTCCTACAATCTGATGCAAAGTGGCAGAACTACACTCAGTCTGCTAGTAATTCTCCCTCTTCCCTGCCTCAGACAGATTCAAGAAGTGGGAGGGAAAAGGAAGATTTGCATTCACCTCGAAATTCTGCACTTACAGCATTTACATCAGTGCCAATCCAGCCAAACAAGCCCCCACATGAAAAGATGCTCTACTCTATGACTCCTTCCAGCTTGCTCCCATGGATATACTCTGCTCACTCAGTGGTTTCATCTTGATCCTCCCACTACTCTTGAGCAATTCCTAAATTTTGTTCTGTAGCTTCTTAAGGGAAGGCTTTGAGATGAAGAATACTTTGCTGTTAGTCGATAGTCAAATTACTGCAAACTCTCTTTTCAGCTAAAAGAACTAGATCAGGAAAAAAGTGTGCTCCCACATTATAAAAACAAATTATCCTTTTAAATCTCTTAAATGAATCCTGGGGTTAATTGCTCATTTTAAAAGTGCAGCCTAAGACTTCAAATATTGTTTACCCTCATAAAAATCTTGCATAAAAACCTTGCTTTTTAAGACTCAGAAGTCAGCTGGAGATAAAGAGTTTTATTGATGATAACCACAATTCTTCCTCATCAAAATGCAGTTAGTATTTGTAAATTTTGAAGGAAAGAGAGGATACTCCCATTTATCACTAGAAATAATTTAGGTCAGTGGTCTCCCACAATAGCTGTCTGTTTTCTTTTCCCTAGATACCATTCCTAAGGTACAGAGACAGCTAGTCTCCTTTCTCAAATGTGAACTTCTGCTTCCTGCCTTCCCAAGTGAGAAAGATCAATGAGATTTATTTACAGTACTTAAAATCAGAGGTTTGATCCCATCTACAAACTATGAACTTTTTCTTCTTGCAATTCAGGGGTGAGGATACAATACCTTATAAGATACAGCCTGTTTTCATTAAATGTAGAAGAAGAGGAATGTGTGTTGTTTTAGTGGTTACAGGGAGTTGGAGAATAGGCTCAGTTTGTAGGTAAGAGGACCTAGCGTTTTAGTGGGAATCATGGTACTGAGCTGTATTTCACCTGGAAATCCCTTCACTACTGATGTGGAATCACATGTCTATACCAGAAGGTAAGATGGGGAGTCGGCTTTGGCACTGGCTGGTCCCCTCTGGAGCACAGGGACAGCAGGGGACAGAGTGAGGACAACAGAGCCTCAAAACAGCAATGGAGCTGGCCACACTAAATAGATTTATGGGAAAGGCCTGTGTGCTGTCCTGTTGGTTATAACTCATCACCAGTCACCTCTTAACCAACTGGCAGGCAATAGGTACAACTACAGAGCGCAAATCAAGGCAGTGTTTCGTTACCTTTGCTTGTCCCAGCTGGAGTGGTTAACATTGTTTAGGCTTAGACTCAAAAAATATTTAGCCATGAACCTTCTTGTTTCTTGGACCATAGAAAGCTGAACAGGATAAGGACAGAGAACTTTTTCATATCATTGAGGCATTTCCACAATTAACCTTCCTTACCAATACATTCATTCATCCTTCTGCTAAGGTTAGGTTTTCATATCCAGTCAGTACACCCCCTGGTGTGTTTCCAGTTCAGGAAAACAGAGAACAGACTCTACAGTTAACATAGCATTTCTATGGGAAATCACAGAGTTGGAGCAAACTGAAATAAATCAATTAGAAACTGGAATGTGGTGATGGGGAGGGTTGGGAATCCTTCTGGCAGCTCCATTTATTTGCCAGAGGCTTAGCTGCAGTGGCCAGATTCATATGGGGAAAATTTCCTATAATACTTTTTNGGGAGTATCTGGAAACAGCATACTACAGTTTACAAAGCCCTAGTTGCACTGGTAGGCTCAAAAGAAAGCATTTTTTTCTCTGCTGCTTGCAAAATAAGAAAAGAATACCCTTGGAATCTGCCCTTTCTGTATTATTTTGTCTGATATATTTTCTGCAGTAAAATAAGTGTCCACCATTTTTTAACTCCTATGACTCAGGAGTTTATTCTCTACTGTATTAATGCTTTATAAAGGTAGGTGAAGGATCAGAGCTTTAATTTTTAATTTCTCCATCTGACTTTTGATCTCTCTTGGACTGAACGAGGTCTTACTCAGCCATCTTTTCCATTACTTCCAGAGAGCCTACAATATTGTAGACCATGCTTTTCTTCCACTTCAGCTTCCTGAGCCCCTGAGGTACTGAAAGCCACAAATAATCATTTTACTGTAAAACAGATATATTAAAAAAAAAAAAGCATTTTCCTTAAAAAGCACTTTTTCTTCCATACATATGATATGTATTATTCACAAATACATTTTGCAATACTGGATGAAAATATGGATATAAACAGATCCAATATGGATTTTCTTTTAACTGGGCTGGAATACAAGCTTTAGCATTGCAACAAGTTCCTAGCTGTTGTTCAGAAGGGAAACCAAGGAGTAACTACCTCACAAGTAAGTCAGGATTATAAGTACACACAACTGGGTAGTGATAGTACTTTCTAATAGCTGGTATGACTTCAGTTGAATTGTGAAATATACTGTTGCGCATCTACAGAAGCTGATGAAGTAGGACTTTAAAATACCAGGTAGAATTAGATCCTAAAAGGAGTATCACAATTCACTAATAAAAGATCCCTTATTCAGTTGGGTGATAAGCCCTACTGTGCTATTATTTATGTATCACAGTCTCCCTGATTAGAACTTTTGGTTTTAGTGCTATGCACTGTGTTGACTAGACTTTTAACATAATGTAACCAGCCAGGATAGCATATAGAAGTTGGAAATGAGGACTGAGAGAATGAAAGGAACAATATTGCACCTTACAAAGTGGGTGTTCCCACTACTAATCTTAAACTGTAGTCTGGAGAAATATTCCTCCAGAAACAGACTGGGCAAAAGAAAATACCTAAGTGAAATCTGTGACACTGGAAAGCTCAAAGAAAAGTAAAAAGCATGAATGTAGATAAAACAACACTGGAAGGTAAAGTTGAGAAGGGAATCTGGCATTTTCAAGTCATATTGCTTGGGAAAAATTCCAAACTGAAATGGAAGCATTGCTTTCTTGCTGCTGTCTGAAAAATGCCCTGCTTGTTCACGTATCTTGAAGACTAGAAGCTGGCATGATAAATTTTGGGCAACTCCTCTGATATCTTTAAAAGTAAAAAACTTTGGCTTTTATTTATTTGCCTAAAATTAATATCCATTATGAAATTACTGTTGTGCACTTGACATTTTAACTTATTATCCAATTAAAAAATCCGCAACATCTGCTATTCTGCACTAAACTTCCTGTAACTAAAGATGTGCAAGCCCTGGAGACTCAGCATTACGTGAAATAGATTTGTTTAATATAATTGAACATAATTGTGCATGTAATGTTTTAACGTAATATCACTCAGCAGATGTGCAAATAATAGCCAGTTTATTTGCCACCAGCCATATGGTGGTGATCTGATGGCAGAGTGAGTAGATCAATGCACTGAACCTGTGATAAGGCAGTGACATGGGGATGGTAATGAGTGCCTTGAGGAAATATCGGTGTCTTAGTCGGGCAAAGAATTTGTAATAAGCTTTGTTGCCCTCTGTTGGTAAGAGATCCTGAGCATTATTTTCAAGTAGAGAGCTAGTAAGTCCATTGAAACAGATATTTAAGATGAGCCTGTTGTGAAACCCAGGACAAGTTTATTACATAAAACAGAAACTGAAAAGTGGATGCTTGATTGTTTCATGACTTTGGATTATCTCATGAAACTCACTAGAAAAGAGACACAAAATTCAGTTTTCATTTACAAAAATTCTGTCTGAAAAATATTTCAAAAAAGCTTCTGTTTTAAAGAAACTTCTTACATTTGGGGTTCCAAAGAAAACATCCTTGCTAATTACAAGAGTAATTACTGTGAAGCTTGGGAAGTGTACGGGTATAAAACAGATAGCCAAAAAAAAAAAGAAAAACAATACAGCTACATTGCCAACATTTGACCTACCTTCCTGTAGTCATTTTTGGCTATAGGAAGGATATTAAAGGAATAAGGGAATATAAGGCATAAAGGAATTAAAGTATTCCTCCATATTCAGGGACTAATAAAATTAGGCCCATGGACTCTCAGCAGAAATTGGCTGTCTCTCTGTATATCTTATGTGTTTAAAAACCCTGTCATGTGACCTCCTAATGGTCTAGTGTTTAAACTCAGATCCTGATATAGCGAGTTCAGTAAGGTATTTCGTATGACAGAACACACATTTGTATGGATTAGACTTCTTTCTTTTGTCTCTTGTTTTGGGTACGTCCTGGATTTCATAGCAACTAACCTAAGAATATGAAATAAAGATCTACATTTGTATGATAGAGTGTTGTAAATACACCTTAAAAGAGAGTATTGGCTGCTGTTAGACTGGGGTTACCCATTAGTCTGTGTTTGATCTTTTACGTGCCCTGGGTAGCAGTTCCCACGATCATATATCCATAGAATCATAGAATCATTGAATTGATTGGGTTGGAAAAGACCTCCGAGATCATCAAGTCCAACCCTTGGTCCAACTCCAGTCCATTTACTAGATCATGGCACTCAGTGCCATGTCCAATCTCACCTTAAAAACCTCCAAGGATGGTGAATCCACCACCTCTCTGGGCAGCCCATTCCAGTGCCTGATTACTCTCTCTGGAAAGAAGTTTTTTCTGATCTCCAACTTAAATTTCCCCTGGCGGAGCTTGAGCCCGTGCCCCCTTGTCCTAATTCTGAGTGCCTGGGAGAAGAGACCAACCCCCACCTGGCTAGAACTTCCCTTCAGGTAGTTCTAGACAGTAATGAGGTCACCTCTGAGCCTCCTCTTCTCCAGGCTAAACAACCCCAGCTCCCTCAGCCTCTCCCCACAGCACTTGTGCTCCAGTCCCTTCTCCAGCCTTGTTGCTCTTCTCTGGACCCGCTCCAGCACCTCAATATCTTTCCTAAACTGAGGGGCCCAGAACTGGACACAATACTCAAGGTGTGGCCTCACCAATGCAGAGTAGAGAGGAAGGATCACTTCTGTGGTCCTGCTGGCCACGCTATTTTTGACACAGGACAGGATCCCATTGGCCTTCTTGGCCACATGTGTACACTGTTGAGCTTCCTGTCAATTAGTACCCCCAGGTCCCTTTCTGCCTGGCTGCTCTCCAGCCACTCTGT
>VWZD01004977.1:88529-126200 GCA_013396695.1 Sakesphorus luctuosus | reverse complement strand
CATTATTGTGTCGAACATGACCAAAAAAAAAAAAAAAAGAAAGAGACAATTCCTTTGTTGATTATTACTGAAATGGTAAGGTTTCTCCCCATGTTTGTCTGCTAGAATCTACATCTGGCATGTCTCCACTTAAATGAATAACATTGTGCTCAAGGTACTTCAGGAAGCTGCCAGCCACTGTTGTGTGGTTATATCATTGCCACGCTGAATCCATTCCAGAAAACTTGCATGCCCAGCTACTCACAGCATTCAACACTGACACCTATCATATCTGCAGATATGAAACTTGTATGTGTAAATGAGCAAACAGGGACAGTTAGTTTGATTCCCAACACCACTCTGAAGCTCTAATACACCTTTCTATGTTCTGCTAAATTTCTTCACTATGCTACCCCAGGGACTCTAGCAAAAGAGATACAAAAAATACTGTTTTATGTTTGTCTGGCTTTTATTTTATTGTACAAAACCATGTGTTTGTAGATATCATTGTTTTATGTCTGTGATTTTAAAAGACAGTAGAATTTTTTCCTCTTCTCTGTGCTCAGCATCTCTTGATAATCACCCCAAGAAGCTGCAGCTACAGTTACTGAGCTGGTCAGTGTTCTGGTATTTGCTGCTGTTCAGCACATATTTTTACAGGATGGTATCATCTATTATTCATTTCAGATTTAAAAATACACAGAAATGTAGCAGAAAGCTGCTGTCATTGCTCTCTTCAATTCTTTTATATGGTTCCTATATAGCTTGAATTCAGTTGCCTGAGTAAACACCAGCTTTTCTAATGAAAGGTTAGTTCTTCCCTGCTCTGCTACAGAGGTTTCCCTCTGATTTTGGGTTCAAACAGCCCTACTTAATTACTAATTAGTGTTCTTTCCATTTCTTCTCATGTCAGTTGTGTCTGATAGTGAAAATGGCTTAGCAAGTTGACTTAGCATCTTTTTTAATTGCTCAGTAGTGCTGTGCTTTGATTTAAATCTTTTTCAGGGCCTTTGAAACACATTAGTTTCAGTAACCCTTTCAGAAGTACTGCTCCTACTATTGATTATTTTCTTGATTGCAAGAAAAAAGAGTTTAGGGCCTCTGTTTTGTGGTAAAAAGTGAAGTATGTTTTTTTAACAACTGTACTGAAGAAGAATGAGATACCAACTGAGGTTACATTCTGTAAAGGCTGAAGGTGCAAAGCTACACAAGATGGCAGAGCTTGACAGCAGAGAGCAAAAAACAGTTCAGATTGCAATTTGGGAAACCAGAACTGAAGGTGACCTTCTTTTAAGAGTTTGCATTTTGACTCCCTAGATGTACTGGGAATTTTCTTAATTCAACTGCAGTTGTATGGCAGCAGCATTTTAAAACATATTGTCTGGATCTCAATTCCTCAAGGCTCTCCTGATACATAGTTGTGATCTTGCAAGAGATAAGTCAGGTTTAATGCAGACTGGTTTGCTAATCATGACTTTTCCTAATACCTATTCAACTGCAAGCACCAATGGGGAAAAAACCTCACACTAATAACTGTGTTAGTAAATATTGAAAGACTAAAAATCTGAAAGAAAATGTTAAAATCTAGATCTGAAAGAGTATAGAAAAGGAATGGGGAAGACCTAATAAATCAATAGAAATTGTTTATCTTTGTATCCTGCTGTTGCTCTGATTACAGTATGTCATATGCATATGCCTTTCAAGATGCTGTATAATGCTCTTCTGGGATCCACACACTTCCAGCTGCTGCCAAAGCTCTAAGATGTCACTTGTATCCTACATTTTTTTTTTGTTTTGTCTTGGGTTTTTTTGTTAGTTTTTTTCAGTTAGTAAGAATAGTTTAGAGGAGAAGGAAATCAGTAACCATAAATATAGATAACAGAGGAGCAACAACAGAAGAAAAATTTAGGCATTTTTTCATGAAAAAGAAAAATCCTGCTCTTCAGTTACTTTTCGTCCATGCAAGAAACAATCACTGCTTAGTCACTTCACTTCTCACTCTTGAAACCATTGCTGGCCTCCAGGTCTCATCTTTTCACAAGCAGAGGACAAAAAGGGAGAGAGCAGCAGAGGCAGATGGCCTCTTTTAGCAGCAGCCTGCTGACTGCCCTGCATGCAGAAAGAGCACTGATTGCTGCCTGGAGAGGCAGAAGGAGTCAGGCAGACATGATGCAGGGCAAAACTCCTGGGAGGGTGCAGCTGAGAAGGCTAACATCTCTGATCAGAGATCCTTGCCCTTCTTCAGGGGTAGTGAGTGACCAGCAGCCAAGAGAGACTGAGAAGGTGTGCAGCAGCAGCGTCCTTTCTTCTGTGCTGTACTCTGCTCAGGCTTTGCACAATGCAGGAATGGACTCCTTATGACTTCTGGTGGCAGATTTTAGTCATAGCTTTGGGTGAAATGTAGAGCCTTCCTCTGTGGAAAGCACTCTAGACAAGGAATTACAAAAGGCCACGTGACTACACAGGGCTGAACAGGTGAGGAAGGCAGGAAGGTGGGCTTACAATGATCTTAAATTTAGTGGAGCAATCTGAAAGACGAAGAAAGGTGAAAAATTAGGCAGTTGAAAGTTGTTTCTGGAACTAAAAGAAAATAAATCATTGTTGAGAAACAAAATGATAGACTGGAAAATGGAAAAAGTTTTAACAGAAGGCTCTGGGAATGTCAAGGGAAGTTACATCTGAAAGCAATTTTTCTGAACTGATCAGAACCCTTGAATTTGCAGAGCTGTCACCTTCAGGAGGGCTCAATTCACTGCAATTAAATGACCTGAAGAACAGAGTAGTGCTTAAAGTCAATTGCATTTCTGAAGAGCGAGGCTGAAACAAGAAGCCCAGACACTGTCAGCAAGTATAGAATAAAGTGAATAAGACCTGAAGAAACTGTATGACAAGAAGGTGAATTTGTGAAAGTAATAAAACAGAAAGCCTCATCTGAACAGACCTGTGTAAGAAAATACTCTGCTTCCTTATCAGAAGAAGAGTCTTTGATATGGTTATTAAAATCGAAAAGGTCTTCTGTTAAGTATGCCTTTATCAAAATATCCATCAGAAAAATTGTCCCGTAATATTTAAGCTCTGGGCAAGTACTGAAATGGTAAGCATAAAAGTACTTCAAGGGAACAAAGCTGAGTGCTCCTAGATGCAGGATGGCAGCCAGGCATGCATTTCATGTGCAGTGGAAAGCTCTCCTGCTGTCTGTAGCAGTCTTTCACAGCCTCCAAGTACATTCAGGATAGACAGACACCACGTATGGCTAGCTACCCTGTGTGTTTGAATATGGGCACTGTCAACACACAAGCAGCTTCCTTAAGCAAAACAATTTTAAAAGTGCACAGTGGTCTCAAGAGATCAGATCAGGCCATTTATCTGTTGCTGTGAATATCCAGTGGTGTCCCTTTTTTAAACTGTGATTTCAGCAGGTTCACTTCAGACCCAGGAGTTTCGGTTATATGCAGGGTAGGCTGGCTCAACTCTCTTACCTTCCTGCTGCCTTTTTTCTTTTCTAACCCTTCTAGGGATCGACAGAAAATGGGTTACAGTTTATTAGGCTAGAAACTAAGTGTGCAGAAGAAGTCTCAAGCCGTCTTCTATCTATTCCTTCTGCTGAGAAAGTATCATGAGGCCCAAGTCTGTTTACCCTGCAGTCCCAGGACTCACCCTCAGTAAGTCTATAAAGAGCACAGACACGGTTTTGGGACTGGAGCATCCCCAAGCAGCATATCAAGCAGATATCCTCACGGCAAGGAGCCCATGTCACCCAGCAGTGTGTGAAGGGGAATGCAGAACCACAGCACCTTGGTCTCCGTTTTTTTCATTTTTCTAATCTAAAACCATACCCCAGGTTTCCACCACAGGAACTTAACTTTGAAGATGAGACACTGTAGGGGAGTAACCTTTGCTAATTCATCAGTGTACTGTTTCCCTGTAGCGAGCATGAACATGAAAAGACATTTGGGCATTGCTTGCTGGATGCCGTGTAACTGAGAGTTAACAGGGAGAGCCTTTGCTGCTTGGGGAAGAATTTTTGGCTGGGTTGTCAAAATTTGTGTTTATGCACACTGATATGAACACTGCAAGAAGAATCAAAGGTGCTCTTTAGGACCTGTAGCCTCATAAAGGGGTCATGATACGCTTACGTTAAATAATCCTGTGGGGTTTTTTTCACTTTTCCATCTCCACAATAGATTTGACACATAGTTTTTCACAATTATTGTGCCATATGCAATTTCTTTACCTTTGCCCAAACATCAGCCATTTGTTTCCGGTTACTTGGGTAATAAATAGAAGGATATTTTCTGAGAAAGTATAATAACTTTTGACCCTTCTGAAACAAAGGAAGTTTGACCTGGGGACCGTTTGAACAATATTTTTTGATCTCAGTGAGCTGGCACTAAACTGTTTTTCTGATAGCCCATAGCAGTCAGGTTTATGAGTAATACTTCTGCAACCACTTCCTCAACGTACTGCTCCAGAAGGAGATGCTCAAGTGACAATGCTACTTTCAAATCTGTTTCATGCTGTTTCTCATGTTTGGCACAGATGTGTTCAAACACACACTTAAAAGAATGTTAATGCAGACAAAAACTGGGAGAGTGGATTCATAATCGTTAGCATTACCCAAAAACATAACTCATTTTCTTTTGGTGTTTTTTGCAGGTTTTGTTGTATTTGATCATGAAGTTTAGACTTGCGGAAGAAATGTAGAGTGACATTAGCCTGAGGTCAAGCAGTACAACATCACATTTTTGTTTTTGCTAAATGTTTTAACAATCAAGCACTATGATTCCACCAATTTTATATCTGTTATAATTGAGCTATCTCTCTTGTCTTCTAGCATCAGCTTCAATATATCTTCAGTAACATCAGTTTCCACACCTGCCTCAGTAAGGCACCACCTGCCTATCTGCTTGTCACATCACTTTCATCATTAGTCTTGTTTCAGACATTATTGGCCTTTGACTTCTAAAGGTGGCCACCTGAGACTTGTTCTCCTTTAGACTGGTATAAAACCACTTGAAACAGAACCTCTGAGTGCAAGACACTAGGTAAATAAGTTTCCTGTAATTATTTCATTGTAGTTGTTATATGCTGGAAAACTTTTACTTTTGTTTCTGCGTAGAATGGAAGCTTGTGTAGACTGCAAGCCAAGAAGAACATTTTATGGGATACTTCTGTCCCACTTCTACTTTTTCATTGTTTCTACATATCAATGGGTCTCAGATCATCTGAGAAGTCAAATGCAATTTCACACATGCAGCTATGTAATAGTGAGATTTGATGTACCTGTGCAGGTACACTGACTCCACTTACTCTAGCTTACAGACCAAAATCAAAATATTCTCGAGGTGCAGGCAGCAGCTCTGTTGTATTATGCTAAATAAGCAATCTTATGATCCTGACAGACATGTAAGGGTCTTACCTTGCTGGAAAGTATGGGTTTGTTTTTTACACCTTCTTTCCTGATTTTATCTTCCTTTTTCTTTTTTGTATGACTAAGATAAAAACATGAAAGGTAACAAAGGGAACTAACTTTGTCTAACTTACTGTTAGCACTACAGTACTTTCTAAGATTTCTCATTAAAAACCCTATTCCTTTTTCCTTCATAGTGCTGCTGTTGACATCTGCAAGGCAAGAACAGGAGTAATCAAGGTACTGTAAATCAGTCTCTCCCCATAACTGCTTTTTAGATTTACCTTGTCCTGAGGCCACTACTGTCTTTCTAAGGAATAACCATCAAATTCCATGGCATTTGTAGCTATTGCTTCCTGATAATAGATTGCCTATTTTTTTACTCCTAAATGTTCAGCTCATATCATATAGTCTTATTTCATATTAAATCCCCAACTGACTTCACTGTAACTTATATAGCTGCATATTTGTAATTCTTTTAGATCATATCCAGAAATTTGCTTTGGTTTTTTTTATAAGTCTGACACTCTGTTTTCTCAATTTTGTCTGAGAACTCTCCTGTAGCCAATTCTAGGCCAATTCTAGGATATTCTGATCTAAGGCCTACACCAGAGCACTATATTGTTTCATAGCTAACCTTTTATTCCTGTAATATTGTGTGCACACTAGCCTAAAACATTAACACAATATTCCTGAATAAACCCTGAAGCTAGCCTTGCTTTGAGTAAGAGGCTGTACTACATAGATCTCCACATGTCCTTTCCAACTTACCTATTTTTCATATTACATGGCCCATAACTGAACAGAACATGTGTCTAAAGCATAAAATTACTTTTGAAAAAGTCCTAAAATGTATTTATTCATTTCTTTCCGAGTTCCTTTGGGTGAGGGGAGGGAGAAGCATTTAAGGTATGTAGTTGTGTTGGAGTTACTTACAGCATAACTAACATAGAAAATTTACTAAGGAAGGAAACAGTCATAATGCTTTTTTTGGGTTTTGAATCAGTGCTGTGACTGTAAGATAGATGAAATACAATGTTAGACACTCCTGAAACCAATTATGGTAGATTATTCTAATACTGCATCCTCAGATATGCCTCATTTGCTCTTACTGCTGTAACTAATGAAAGAGATAAGAAAATAATGCCCATATGCACATATGAACATAGGTCTTTGTTTAGGAGCAATAGGAGAAATCATGACACTGGCTAATAAAATAAAAGGCATCCCTGATAACAAAATGCCATGAAGAAAACAAAACTGTGAAACACCTCTTTACTAGGCAGTAGGAAGAGTCCAGGAAAAGGTAGTGCAAATCTCTAAGCAAAAAGAAGTTTCATATAGGAAAAAGATTACTTGTAAACATTGGTCTGTTGCAGTTGAACATACTGCAGTGTGTTTCCTGGACCAAATGCAATTGAGGTGATATGACCATGTGAAGAGCTAGACCTGAACTTTGGACAAGATGCAGTTTCCCTACCACAATATGTGGTAGGACAGATGGTGCAAAGTGGGATAGCACGACAGCTGTGAAACAAAACCATAATACTTCATGTTGATAATGATGAGTGTTTGGACTCTATCCCATGTGGGATAGTTTTCAAATTTTAATTTAAAAGTAGGATTTTCTTTTTTTCTGTCATTCAGCCCCTTTCCAGCTCATCTTGTCCTCATTTGAGGCTTAAAGACAGGCTGAGAGAGCTGGAGCTTTTTAGCCTGGAGAAGAGCAGGCTCTGGGGAGACCTTATTAAGGACTCTCAGTATTTAAAGATGCCTTATAAAAGAGATGGAGAGTAGCTTTTAATACAGGCAGATAGCGATAGGATAAGGGAGACCTCTTTTAAACTAAAAGAGGAGAGATTTAGATTAGATGCTAAAAGAAATTCTTTACTGAGATGGTGGTGAGACACTGGAACAGGCTGCCTAGAAAAGTTGTGGATGCCTCATTCCTGGAAATGTTCAAGGCCAGGTTGGATGGGGCTTTGAGCAACCTGCCTGAGTGCAAGATGTCCCTGCTCAGGGCAGTAGGCAGGAAACTAGATGGCCTTTAAGGTCCATTCCAACCCAAACTATTCTATGATGCTAGGGAGTTTGTATACTACTATTTTTCAGAGCATGATAGCTCTCCAAACACCTCTGAAAATTTGCACAAGCACTGAAAACCTGCCAGGCAACTGTTTTATTGTGTATCTTCTACTGATCTTTCCTTCGTAATTTTCTTATGTCTTATTTTTCCCATACATAGCTTATCAGGCGTATGAACAATTAGTATTTGTCCTTAACTTGCGCTCCCAAATAGATTGTGTTCTTTCATTCTTTTTAAAATGGCCTGTTCAGAGGCAGATGTTATCTACAAAGGAAGGAATTGCATCCTCTATTTCATATGGCGTGTCCTAAAACCTCTACTTTCCTGCCTTCTGTAAACTGAGGCAAGTGAAGCATACAAAACCACTGCAGCAGAATGAGAGGCTGGTACCTTCAGTTACCTGCCCTAACCCCTTGTTTTGCCTTTGGTGGGAGGAGAATGCACCAGAATTTATTTCCATTCTTCTGTGCTTCCTCTGTTTTTCTTCTGCTCTTTCTGCCCACCCACTCTTGCAAAACCACTGTGCACCATACGGATGTCAGCTGAGTTGTCACTGTACATATCACAGGTTTTATGGGCTCTGCTCCATTTCACACTGGTGAGGAATACAGAAAATCGGGTTTATTTTATTTCCTTGTATAAAGAGCCAACAGAGTTACTTTACAAGCAGGTGGGATTGGTGGGAGGGATAAACTAGGTTTGGTAGCTTTTTGCACAATAAAATCTCATATGTACTGCAAACTCCATCCCCTTTGCATGCATAGGCCAGATCATGAGTGTAGATGGTCACTTAAGTTCCTCATAAACCTGCCTAGAACTTTTCCACTTGAATTTTATATGGTATGTATTAAGAAGAGTTTTGCATGACTGAGGCCCATATACCCAGTCTTTCATGTCTTATTGAAGTGTTTCTTTCTTGAAACAATAGAGCACTGTGAAAAGGAGGGGGGGGAGGGGGAAGATAAACTCATAAAAAAAAAAAGGCTTACAAAAAACTTTGTTTTAACTATAAAGACCAGCTATTAGATACTTCCTAGAACTACTCATGTATATCTGATGGCTTACATAGATAATTACAAGTTGCTCTGGCAGAGAAAGTACTAATTCTTCACCCCTTAATTCCTCCACTAGAAATTAAGCGGAACAGAAATGAGTTCTCTGTGTGATTTAGGCGAGCAGATGGTTGGCTATTCTTTGACAAGGAGATCTTGACAGTCTTATGTATAGGGCTGGCTGACACTTAGCTGTCCAATTATCTCTTAAATGAGCTTGATCCTGACTGAATTTTAGATATATAACCCAGAATAAACTGCGGAAATGGCAGCATTATGAGCAAAACCACATTTTTTTCTCTTGGGAACATCTTCCATTACCATCTTTGTATTAAGTATGAAGACCCTGCTAGAAGCACTTAGCTAACTGGGAGAAAAGGCATTAGTATTCAAGTTTTTATCCATTTCGAAGAAGGTCCTCTCTGCAGCTGCCTTCAGAAATCTGAAAGAGAGTGTTCTGTTTGCAATGAAGGATGCAGCTACAACACATTGCCATTGAACACGGTGACTCCTGATATTCTCTTATTCAGTAATATGCATGTATGTAAGGCAAAACAGTGACTCACTTTTGAGAATGGATAGAAAGCATAAACATGACAGAAGAGTGATTTCAGAGAGCAAGTCTGTATGTTTCCTTTAAAGGTACTCTTTTTGGTGGTGGAGCAAAAAGATATTGCTTGCCTTTACTGACACAAAATTTGCTGTGAAAATGAAAAATAAATCTTTTTCTCCCCACAGGCAGGAATTCAATCGGTAGATGTTTCTTTCAGTGATGTTGAGTATTTTCTGATGGGATGAATTTTTTTCTACAACAAAGAAAACATCAAAGCTTCATCTTAAATATAGATGAAAGTCTGTCTCAGCAAGAAGATACAGAGTGTACTAAAGCACAGTGTCCCTAATATGGAATGCAATGCAATGCAGATGTATCCATAACCTGATGCCATTCACAGTTAAACTGGTAACTCTTCTTTCATTGATTGCAGTTAGTTGGACGTGGAGAAATGGCAGGAGTGCTTTCTCACACACAGCTTGTCCCCTTGAATGCCTGCCTGAGGAGGCAGAAATATTGAGTGTCTTAAATCTACACTGGGAGAGAGCTGCAGCTTTATTTGGGTTGGAGTAGGAAGATGTGTTGGACATCCTCTAGCTCTGTTAAAACATGTGATATTGATGCAGAATGAATACATAGAAAGAAACTTTCCCTCACCATAATCATCCTAAAAGCTTTGCAGCAAAGTAAAATATTCCTCCAAAAGATCTATTTGCTTCAGAGAAGTCCTGCAAAGAGGAGTCCTAACACATGCTGTATCCCCAAGAGAGAACTTTTGCCTTTTATGGTCATGTGTCTCCCTATGACACCAAGCAAGCACACAGCATGGTGCTGTCACAGTACACACTCCATTTGTGTGTGTGCCAGAATAGGGGAGATGTTGTGTTCCTGTGGGTGCCTGTTTCATGACATGTCCTGCAATGCCATCACAGAGACGAGCAACAGACCTCAGCTGGCCTGCGGCCAGATCAGCTTAACATGCTGACTTAGGCACCAACGTGGAAAACTATTTCTTGTGCTCCTAATCACTCTCAGGAAGAGACCAGAAGCTAATACCCAGAAATTCATTGGATTATTTCAATATTTGGAAAACCAGTAGCAAAAAATTCCAAATAAGAACTGAAAGAATCTGCTAAGAAATCTCCCATCATTATTCAGATAATAAGGTATTTCTTCTATACAAATATTATACACAAAAGCATGTGCACACATGTAAGTACGATGCATGCAAAAATACACACTGAATTACAGGTGAACGTTGGCAAAGAGTCGAGAATGCATGATAATGAAAATTTGCTTCTGGAAATTCAGACATTTGATTGTATTTAGCATTATTTTATGTCAACATTAAAAATCTGAGAGTGGAGTAAAATGCAATGATAGGTGCAGTTTCAAAATTGGACAGCTTTGCCGAAGACAGTATTGCAAGCACACAGTAATTATGCAGTAGCCATAGTATAGCAGCCATGGTATAATACATATTTTGGAATAAGTAGGCTGTTTTCCGCAGGGAAAGCACATAGAATATTAACTTAAGTGCAATTGTATTTGAAAATATTTATTTGTACATTCATTTTAGAAGCTTAATCTTGGCACGAGGTTATAGTCATGTCATGACAGTCTGAAGAAGGAAGACATTTGTACTCTCAACTGCAACAGCTCAGAGGGTAAACAGGGAATCACTGACCCTTTAGTGCTCTACAGAGGGAGGTATGGCTTGCTGTCAGTTGCCCCCTAAAATCCAATCAGTTTATCCTTTGCTATGCTTTTAGAGCCTTCTACAGATTTTTTTTTCTTAAATTTTAAGGCAATCTATAATGCAATCTATAAGGCAATCTATAATCTATTTTAATGCTATCTATATAGCACACTTCTCTGCCTAACAGGGATCACAGATCTTTACCTACCAATTTCTGTACCAAACTCATAACCTTTGTGCTGCAGCATTTCTCTGGAAGAGACAAACTTCATTTCAAAATGTCAAATTATATGCAATTATTTGCTGAGCACTATTGTAAGTGTGATATAAAATGGGAAATGTACCCTGCTCTTTTAAAGAGGAAACTTCGCATATCTTCAGATCAGCTGAACACATTGTAATGATCTATTTCTGTATCTGAAAAGTCCAAGGGAAACAACTGGATTGATCAAGTTAGTGCACGGAAATGGGTGAAAAAAATTGTGCACAAGATGCTATTTTTTGCTGTCAGTTCCAAGGCCCTAGAAATGGTTGCATGTATAAACACGTCTGCTTGTCATAGATCACTCCTGTGTAATGAGGCAAACAGCACATGGTGCAGTAGAAAATTAAAATGTGCCAAGATGAAGAAACTGGCACCAACACACAAGCACAAAACTAGTCAAGCAGAAGATTACCAAACAATACTAACAGAAAACTTAAATATGAATCTTTTTATTAAAAAAAATTTATCTGTTTCCTGTTTGTTTCATTGTAGCCATTTCCTACTTTATGAGCACAAATTTATCTCAGTTACAGTGAATGCTAATGACAGAAGTAATTCCTAAGAGCAGGCACTTTATACAAAGACTGAACTTACATGCTATCACATGCTGAACAAGGCAATTCCTATCAGAGACAGAATTAGAAAAACTGGTAGTAATAAGAACAATATGCAATGAAAACAGGGCAGGAAAGTGTGGTAAACTCTCTTGCATTGTGTTTGAAATAAACTCCAGGCGATGTCTCTATGTCAAAGATGTAAGTAGTGACTTTCCTACCCCACAAGCAATTCATAAGGGTGCTAAACCAGCAATCAATGCCACTATACAAACTGTAGATTTAGAGCAACAGGCAGTTTGCCTTTTTAAAACACAGACTTTCCTTGCCATGTTCCCATGCAGCTGGGCAAGCATCACATTGTCCCAGGCCTCTGTTGAAGAAATAATTCAAAGTTCTGAATATATAATCTCTGGGGAAATCCTTGAAATTTTTTTATAGCATTTTATCTGACCACTGCTTTTTAAAGAGCTGGTCATCCTCAACACATTGTTGCCAAAGTCAAAGATGAGGTCACTTGGTCTGTTGAGCCTGGAGAAGAGGAGACTGAGACCTCATTGCGGTTACAACATCCTTGTGAGGGGAAGAGGAGGGACAGGAACTGATCCCTTCTCTGTGGTGACCAGTGACAGGACCCAAGGAAATGGAATGAAGCTGTGTCAGGAAAAGTTAAAGCTGGATATTAGGAAAAGGTTCTTCACCAGAGAGTGGTTGGGCACTGGAACAGGCTCCCCAGGGAAGTGGTCAATGCACTAAGCCTGACAGAGTTCAAGAAGGATTCGGATAACGCTCTCAGGCATTGGGGTGTCCTGTGCAGGTCCAGGAGTTGGACTCGATAATCTTTGTGGGGCTTTTTTCCAACTCAGGATATTCTATGATTCTATGTCAAGTAGCTATGGTGACTTTAAGCAAACTAAAATATGCAAAGTGTAGTGCTTCCAAGAAACTCACTTTAATAAGGTACATCACTTTAAGTCCCTTTTTCTTCACTCCCTCCTCAAGTCTTGCAGAAATATATGTTGTGTAGAGTCAAAAGGTGCTTCCCAGAGTGAACATTTGACATTTATCTCTGTTCTGGGGAAGACAAATAATCTCAAAAAATTGCCCAGCTACTTAGCAGCCAAGAATCACATACATATGCATGTAAAAATGGCTGCAAGATTGCTGCATGTGTTTCATGTGTTAGCACATAGCATTTATGTGGCTTCATAAGTTGCAAGCTTTGTAAAAATATTTTCTAACCATTAAACAATCATTCCAGATCTGTGCAAGGCTGGGGTGTTTTTTCATCTAGGGTCTTAATACACACATATTGCCCTTAAGATGGGTAGTGAAAGTTGTAGTTAAAACTGTGCATTTTAGAGCTTTTTCATGACAAGGTGTTATACATTAGGAAAATGGAGAAAATGGAGAAATTTTTATTTTTCTGTAGGTACAGGCTCAGGTAGTTGTGCTTTGTTGATGCAGATTTGGAGATCATTTAGCTTTCAACAGTGACCCCTTTTGGTAAGCGCAGGGAGAGCCTCCATGTGGCACACACAGCCCTGAAACTGTAATTTCTAATAGGAAATAACTCGGTTATAAAAATTATTACTTTTCAGTCGTCATTTGAGGAGCGTAAGTGGAAAAAAGCAGTCTGCCATA
The DNA here is from genome assembly GCA_013396695.1 of Sakesphorus luctuosus. Lineage (NCBI taxonomy): Eukaryota > Metazoa > Chordata > Aves > Passeriformes > Thamnophilidae > Sakesphorus > Sakesphorus luctuosus. The sequence goes on along the minus strand of VWZD01004977.1, from coordinate 112,958 downwards.
AAGCCTCACTTCCTTCCTGACCTTGCATTATTAAGTCATCTCCAAATATTCTTGATTTTTTTTAACACAAAATGTCATTTAACTAAGATCAATGTCTCTTAGCAGAACTGCATTACTTAGAGAACAGGAATCAATGTTCAGACTGATGCTAAATATAGAAAAGACTATAAGTAGGGGTCTCGGCAATAATACATACTAAACAACTAATTTTCTTTCTCAGGGTAAAATACTGAAATTTCCATTCTTGCAAATCCGCTCCTCCCATCCTCACTTTTGTTTTTTTCTGAATTAAGAGCCCTAATGCCTTTTCAGAGTTTAATGGCACCTTTTGAGACCATTTGACTGTAATGGTCTGTGTTGCAGAGCTTTTAGTCTCTACTCCATCTCTGAAACAGTCTTCATTAATTCATCAGGCAGGGGCCTGTACTTTTTAAGAAGAGGGGTTCTAATCCCAGGACTGCAATGAAGTTCCATTAAATATATGTAATACAAAACATAGTGAGAAATTTAAATCTTGAGCAGACTCATTCTTGCCGTGGTCTTCATTTTCACAGCCTGCTAGCTTGTCTACTAGACATGCCACCACTTCATTACATTTGATAAGCCTCTAAATTTTGTGTCTTTCTAGGTGAAAAAATTGTTGTTTTTCTGTGCTGGCATGAGAAATTCTGTCACATTCCTCTGCAAAGTGACAATGGTTCCTTATCAGTACAGCTTTGCTTCCTCACTGCTCTTCTAGCATTTGATTCCATTTTTGCTAGTTTGAGTGGGGGTTTCTTGGCAAGGGGGGGAGGGACTGATCTAATTAAATGCGGTTCCACTGGCAATGCTTTATAGCTTCTGATATTGCAGAGCTTCTTTTTGTTTCTACACACTGCAATACACTTGTAAAATCATAAAACCTACCAGGAGCTGCAATCATTTTAGTTATTGCCCTTCCCTGAAGCTGAAGCAGCACCAACACAGTGACTCCAGTCAGCTACACATCTAACCTGCTCCCATAGACCCACAGAGCAGAGCCCACACCCTCCCAGGATGGTTTCTTCTGGGTCTTGAATAACACCAGAAACTTCTCCCTATTTCCAGGCAGATTCTCCCTTGCTATTATTTAACACTGCCACCCTATCAGCCTGCCCTTCATGGATGCAGAGAGCATGTATCTCCATAGTAATACCTACCTCTAAGTGATTCGAGTTTGCCTTCAGGTGACTGTAATTGTCTCATAGTCATTACTTCATCTCAGGTGTGATTGCTTGAGGCAACTATTACAACATCTCTGTCCAGGAGACAGAGCCAGCTAACAAAGCACACATGGGATACAATGAGCAGTCTAGTGGGGAGCTGGCTGGAACCTCTACCTCCTGTCAGCTGTGAGTTAGTCATTACAGAAAGAGCTGCAATAGTCTTTCCCACAAGAAGGATGAATGTTTGCCACAGCCCTTGAACTCTGCGTCTTTCATATTTCTATCTCTGTCTCTCCTGAGCTGCAGGTTTTCCTTCTTAGTTCTTCCCCTTTCCTGTTGTAGATGTCAGACCCAGCCTCTGACAGTCTACAAGGTTGTTCTTCTGTGACAGGTATAAGCAAAGGCTACAAGCTCAGAGAAGTGTTTTCAGTGGGAGGCCAGGACAGGCCAGGAAACAGTGAGCAGTGAGTGCAACCCAGACAGACAGTTCTTTTAACTGAGGTTAGGGAGGAAGATGCTAATGGGAAACACTGTGCAAGGCCATTAACAGAAGGTGGTGTCATGGCTGAGCCTAAGGTGTGACAGAAGAAGTGGGAAGGCTGTGATGGGGCCAGAACTAGCTGATATGATGATCCTGGAGACAAGTGATGGGACTAGATGGGGCAGATGAGAACGGGAGACCTCTTGATATTCCTCACTGAAAACCCATCAGACAACTGACTTGTAAACTGTCATAAACTGACGCCTCCTTGCTTATTGATCATACTCATTGTGGAAAAGAGTATGAATATGGGGATTACTTGTCCCTTCTTTCTCAGCTACTGTAGGATTACCTTTTCCTCTTTCAGGTTCTCTTTCAAGATCCAGTTCCTCTGCTGGAAAAGAGGAAGAGCAGTATCTCCTGAGGATTCTGTTAAAAAATCCAGTTACTGCCAAAGGTTATTACATGTCTTACTCATGCATGGTAGACCCTCACAGCCTCTTTGCCATCCACCAAAGTTTATTTCATGACAAAAAGCATGTGGGATGGTTCATATTTAATGTTGGGAAATCCTTCTGATGTGTATTGTTTTTAATATCATTTAGCTGTGCAACTCTACCACAACTTTCCCAAATGGTGAAGTATGCTGTGGTTTGAAAAGGATGACACTACTCCTTGTAACATTATTGATGACGTTTATAGGGCCACCAGAGCAACAGGAGCTCTGTTTCAAAGTGTCCTTTCTTGGTTTTAAGGTTCACTGGCTTCTAGGGTTAGAATCCCATTACTTTTCATTGCTTTCCTTCAAAAGAGCAGTAGAATGGTTTCTTAAAAAAAAAAAAAGACAAAAAAATTTTAATACAGTCAAAACTTTAAAAATTAATATGACTGTAATATTTTTCCTGTGTTTTATTGCTAGATATATGAAGACTTCCATGTTCTGTTTACTTCTCAAAGTCACTGCATTAGGCTGTGGAGCATAAAAACTTTCAGTGGAAACCCTCTAGAGAACAATCACTGCCAGAGAATTTTTGTACTGCAGTATCCTCACATGAAAAAACATGAAAAGGGGTGAACTCACACAGGACAATTTGACTCCAATGTTAAGTTTCCAAATTTATTTCTTCAGGTTCTTTGACATCATCAAAAATGAGCAAAAAATTATATAATTATATATAAATTAAAAATCAAAGAACATTAATACTGTACAGAATTTTCCCCACTGTTGCATTTCAGCATCCCTAATCCTGCAGTGTGACATAGATACCCAAATTTACAACATTTGTCAGCCTAAGGTGATCTGTAAACATGAAAAAAATGCTTCTTAAAAGTGCAGGCTCCAAAACTACTGGTGCCCAGTTCCATGAACCCTGAAGTGAAGGGAGAAACACAGCTGAAATGACAAAAATACAGTTTAGCACCACACTGACCCTCTCCCCTGTAGAAAAAGCAAGCAGTTACACAGTGTATAGGTTCATAGGTTTTTCCACTAACAAGAACCCCTCCAAGGGAGACTCAAGTTTAAGACACTAGAAGTTAGGATCTTTTCACCTCTTTTTTTGAGTTTTTGCTTGGCTTTTTATCAGATGTGTTACAGTTCTTGCTCTTTGATTCCTTTTCCTGCATTAGTCTGCAGCAGAACACAGTAAACCTGTCAAGAATTCTTCTAGCAGACTAACCAGTCAATGGCAGCCAGCAATGGCAACCAGCAATTTCACAAAGGAATCTGTTTAATCAAGGTACCTAAGGTGAAGAAGATACTTACACAGTTTTGCAGGAGAGGAAGACTGACTTGTCACAGCTTCTTATGTTATTCTTAAATTCGTAAGAGCAGAGTAATTTAGGTCAAGGAGGAAAATCATTGCACAAGAAATAAGTCACTGAAGTGCTTTGCTGAATCAGGTTTTAAATATGTACTCAGACACAGTAGAAATTGTCCATCAACTTAAGTTTGGGCAGAATGGAAAATTTTTCAAAGTTTTTCACATTCTTAACTGATATCTTGAAAGGCCATCTGCTATTTCAGTGCTTAAGACCTGGTCTTCAAGCTGCCATGTTCCCTACACTCTTACATTAATATCCTTTATGGATGTTTAAAGGCTTTTTGGGGTGCGTTTGTTTTCCCCCAACTAAAGGTATCTGGCAAAGTTATTAACATCTTTTTCCTCCCTTAATAATATGGTTGTTCGTGCTGTTGCAAGATTGCATGTTTCTTATAACCGATATGCAGGCAGTTTCTGAATGTTGTCTAGACAGAAAAGCCCTTTCTGTCCACACCTGCCTGCCCTTAGCATTCCAGAGAACACAAAGCCATGGGTTCCTGCAGCATTGCATCTGCACCCTGACACTGCTCCACTGGACCTTGTCAGCTCCACTCCCATCACCTTGTACAGCTTTGCAGACGTCACAGTACAAACTGATAGCGTAATAGCCATATTATGGAGATGATTTTTAATTTAACCAGATGCATATGTAAGACTGAGCCCATATGCCTCCCTATATAAAACCAAAACCAACTGGATAGGAGTATGCTGCCCTTTGACAAATACTGTCACATGCAGCCCTTCGGAGAAGGACTGTTCCTTCTCAGAAGTCTAAAAGTCTGTTATCAAGCCTAGCACTTCTGAAGCCATAGTTTTCTTCAGACACAGCAAATGTCCATGCATTTGCCCTCCATTGAACTTTTATAATTTGTATTAACACTTGTAAGCCTGGTGATGGAGAACTAACTTTATGCCAGAGCACTGAATAAACTCAACTTGTTTCAACCAGCAAAAAAGGTCTTCAAAAAAGGATGTGATTTGCTCTGAAGAGAATACAGTAAACACTAGGGAAGGATAAGGACTATTTAACTAATGGATGATGATGCAAGTTACTGTGGCAATCTGTTTGAAGACTTATGGAAAAACTTCTCTATAGATCTTCATAATTCCTTTCCTTTTGAAAAGATTTGTCAACATGACATTAGAAATCATCCCCTCTCCTTTCATTCCTCTCATTTAAATGGAAGATTTCAGTACTCTATGCAGTTTTGTAGCAGGTGGCCAATGCAGCAAATGAATCAACTGCAAAATTAAGAGAATTATTAATCCACATTATTAAGCAAATCAGATAAGATTTTTTAACCCATTAAATTTTGTAACACACTTATGTCACAAGTGCTTATAATCCTTACTGCTGTCATGCCTCTGGGAAGGATTACTGGCCTTGTGCTTTATACTAAAATCTTTGTTTGACAGACAGCTACAGGCCATGCAGTACAGAAGAAAATGAACTTCAGAAGAACTCCCAGGTAGAAGACAACAGCTGTTTGTGATGGCTCGCATCACCCTCTTGCAGTATAGGACGGAGTTGGATGTGCAGAGAGACTCTGAAGTGAGCTGGGTGCTGTCAGCAGCAGCTCTGATTGTCCACTTTTTTGTAGTGGTCCATTGTGAAGATTGCTCATCTGCCCTTCTGCAACCACAGTTCCCCTTTCTCATGTGATATTCCAGGATGAGCACCACATTTCTCCCCCAACCTTTGGAAAGTTTTAGAAAATTTAGGAAAGACTGTGTTATTCATATAACTGCCCATTACCACTATTGTATCAGACAATAAAAGACCTCCAAGTACATTTTAAAGCTCACAATTACAGCAGGATTGAAGACAGAAAGCACTTCATTTATAGCTGAACGGAACAGCCAGTCTTACAAAAATGGTGTCGTACATAGTAACTCCAGTTCTGGGTGACATCTGGTGCCTCCAATATCTTTTGGTCCCTTTTGGTCATTTGGTGAACATGGTGGCTTGTCCAGGGCCATACTGGAGCACACACAAGGGCAGATCAATTCCTAGCTCTCTGCAGGGCCAGTAGCACCATGATATATTCAGCACTTTCTGTGGCCATGGTGAGGGTGGCTCTTGCATTCACCACCCAGGATATTACACACAGCAGACAACATTAAGAACACAAACACAGATTTACCCACAGGTATCCCATATGTGTCACAGAGGAGAGAAATGGCATCCTTCTGCTTAGCAAGAACAGTAAGTGCTGAAAAAATAAACCACTTCACTGCTTACTAGCTTAGGACAGTCCTTTAAACAAATCAAATCTACCTTCTCCTTTAATGTTTAATTGTTGGACAAGAATTTGTCTTCTTTTTGTATTGTTCCTCTGTAAATGTCCCCTGTCCTTAGCTGTTTGCTTATTCTTGCCACAGATATACTAATACCTAATTTACATATTGATTAAAAATTATGTTGCAACTTATTTACTCCTTGATGAGGAAAGACAGCACAACACCAGTCAGATATATAGATTCTCTTAATCCCATTTGGGGGTTAAGTTTTGCTGGGTTAGTATCACAAAATGGACTTTGGAAAAGTGCAGGTTTCACATTTGTTCAGTTATAAAGAATTATTCCAGATACCAACAGCCACTGCTCAGAAGTTGCTGTTACTTTAGACTTTGAAAATTATCAGGCTTGCTCTTTTTATCAAAAATAAGTTTGTTCTATTGCCTTTTCCATTGACTTCAGCATATTTTATGAAACTTTCCTCTGCCAGTCTCAGATGTTGTGAGCCCAATGTGTTTTCAGATCTGGCACCATGAAAACAGCCAACCCTGCTTCCCTGCTTCTCTCCCTCAACTTTGTCTCCCAGCACTATTTCTTGTTTCAGGATATGTCAAGTTGATCTCCAGAGAACATTAGTCACGGAAGATAGCTGTAAAAGCCTGCCACAGCCAGTCTTATAGGGTAATTCAGTAACAATGGGGAAAGTTTTTTCCAAAGATATGCATGTGGATGAATACCCAGCTATCACCATGTCTTCAGTAATGCATTTCCTGCATATTAAACAAGAACTAGAGATAGAAAAATAACATACAACCATGTAAATTGAAAAAAAATTTCCTTTTTCATCAGTTTCCTAAGGAAATTTTTAAACTTTTTGGTATTCATTTACAAAAGTCTTCATATCTTCTGCAATACATTAAGCTTCATTCTTCTGGAATATTATATATCTTTTATCAAGTCTGGCTGCTTGTTTCCAGTTTATAAAGAATAATAATTGCTGAGAACAAGATGGGAATATATAATGTTTCTAAGCTTACTAATTTTCTTTATGCTCCACAAACTATTGAGAGTTCATAATCAGTCAAAATATGTTTTCACTGATTTTTTTCCCATCCTTCCTCAGTAAAGAATGATGCATATTTTCCCTTTCTGAAGAACAGTGCAAGTGGAGCATGAACTCAGTCTTTGTAACTGCATTTCAGGTATCAAAAAGACTGCCAATATGTTGTCATACACCAGCTCTTGTAGAAAGGTGAGCCTGAAGCCCTGACTGGGGAACATGATGGCAACCTACTCCTGTCATCCTCAAGTATCAGCATCTTCATCACTTGCTGGCTGATATTATTGACATTAAGGCATTAAGAACAATGGTTAGGCTCAGGTTTAGTATACAGATGAAGTGCATGCCAGTGGACTTCTAGATATTTTCATTCCTCTGTAACTTTAGGTCTAGACTGACATGGACAGTGAAAAGAGGGTACTCATAGCCTTCACAAAGAATAAAAACTCAGGTTGAAGACTGTCTGATTGCACAGACCTATAGCCATGACTGAGCATTCACAGTTCAACACTTAAGCCAATATTCATTTTTTTAATTAAGTGATACTTCCTTCACAGCTAGAGGCATAGGACATTGTGTTAAAAAAACTGGGTGAGGAAATACATTCTGTCAACCTAAGTGTTTATTATAGAGTTAAAAATGAGACCTAACCTCAAACATCATGAAAAAGCCACTTCAATGATTTGTACATGTTCCTTGACAAGAATGCTTTTAAAGAGGATCATATAATCTAGCATGTGCCTAAACATAGGATTAGAGCATCCTTAAACCCCAAGAATTTGGCTGAGTCTGTAGGCTTGAAGCTCTTGTACTTATTCTTACTTGGAGCAGTTCACCTCCAACAGCATCATGTAGAAACCATTGGACTAAATCAAATAAGGAGAAAGAGGACATAAAAAGATACATCAGTATCATTAAAGGACTCTGTAGAGGACACTCCAAGCTCCCAGAATGGCTGCATTTACAACTTATTTGGTACTGATAGGGTGACGGAAATAGGATCACTTTTATGGGAAACAGGAGTAGTGGCAGTGTAGCAATATCCCTTCCCGGCTCTGAAGATGCAGGTGAGGGAAGCAGCTCTCACTCCCATTCTCTCCTTCACTTCTCATTCAGCAATAACATCCTTTCCTGGCTTGTTTCTGTCCCACAACAGCCTACCTAGGCCTCTGAAATACACTACCATGCTTGCCAACACAGAACAAGAGGCATCGCAGCAGAGAGGACAGAAAAGATATAAAACCAGTTTTGTTTTTAAAATTCTAATGCAGAAGTCAGGATGCACAAAGAGCAGAGATGGCTATACACATACATTTTTCTTCCTTCACTGTAAAATGGAGGGTACAACAAAAAAATTGCACCTTGCCTCTTAAACATAGTGTTCAACTTTGTGTCAAAAATATATGTGAAAGGACAAATTACTGGTTTCATTTAAATCCTTCCCAAGAATATGTTTTTAGAAAGAATACATATAGCCCCTTCACTGCTATCCTTTCACTCTTCTGTTCATTTTCTGTTCATTGACATGAAAACATGATATAATTTTTTAACACCATTCACCATGGCTCCATTGTGAGAGCAATAAGGGAAACCTTCACTGTAGAAGTAAACATTTTTTTTGCTGCAGCAATTTTTCTCAGTACTCTGATCTCTTTGATTGCAAAATAAAGGTGACCAGCTTTATTTTTAAAAGGTTGCAGCCATTTACAGCTATGCACATACTCCTCAAATTAAAGAAAATGGTCAGTTAGGTCAGCAAGAAAATAACTGAGTAAGCTCCTAACTAATGGTCTGTATGTGCAAGCAGTTGAGAAATAAGGATTATAAATAAGGAAACTGTGTTTTCACTTGAGCTGCCACTCAACAGGGATAAAGGAAGAAGCACTCCAATGCTGTTCACTTAGAGACAGAGAGACTGGCTGACCTGGATGTCTATAGACAGAGAGACGTAATCCCCTGGGCAGTGACATGCAACTCCCCAAACACCACCCTCATTTTCCAAAATCGTCTGCTTTCCACACAGGTTATTACTGCCTGCTCCTTCCTGAAGCCTCCAGCTGACACTATCATGACAACTGTACATGTTTCACTACTGATGTAGCATATCTTGTAGATCAGAAAATACTGTGATTTTTTTTATGTCAATGTCTCTGCAGCTTTTCCTTAAATGGTAAAATTATTTTCTTTTTTCCCTCTGAGTAATTTAGGTATTAGTTTATGACACAAAAACTCAGCTTTTTTAAAGTTATGGCTTAGAAACACTCTGTTTTATTCCTGTGTATTTGTCTCTGCAACTACTGGGGACTTCTACTAAAGATCTTTTTCTCCCCCTTTGAATGAGGGGACAAGAGTTACTGCAACAGCTGCAAGAGCCTCTAAAAGGGTGACTTTCAGTGTAACTTGGGCACTCAACTACTGATGTCTTGGAAAATGTCTCCCTTAATGACATGCTTTGGCATCTGTTTTAATTTTAGTTGTGCTGACATAGCAGAGAGGAATTTGTTTCCCTTCATTATTATTTTCTCTAGGGAGTTTCCACAGAACATATATAACAGTCATATCCTTCCCTTACAATACCTGTGAGATGGGTAACACTAGCAGCTCCTGAATTCTTTCTATACCTCTAGTCAGATCTATTAAGAATACCTTTGTTTAGTCTTTGGGAAAACAAAGTATTTCTTTTTTACTGCCATCTGGAGGAACTGGTTATTTCTCTGCAACATGCTGTGCTACAGCCTTCAGTCACATCACTGTGGAAAGCACCCATATGTTTTTTCTCAATTATACTAAGGTATAAAAAGATTAAAGTTATATATTTAATCTGAGATTTAGTTTCACATATTGCTAATCCAGAGTATTTATGTTCAATTAGATGCTCAGGAAGTCTTAGCACTTAAAGTTCTTTCAACTGGCTTCAGAAGAGGAATGTTCATTATTTTAAACCTAGCTAAAATGAAAACTTAAGTCATTGCAAATCATTTGAACTGTGAATCACAATCTCGATGATTAGAAGTTTCCAGATATACAGGTGCTGAGTTCCTCTTCAGAGCTTTCTGAAGGGAAAGGATGCACATTTTGTAGCTATATACCAGTCTGCGTTAAAAACAGCCTGCAGTAGAGGAATGGTACTTCATCACACTAGTATCAAGTGACATGCCTTTGGTCAAAACATATAAAAATAAATAAATCATGCATGCAGATCTTGCCTGAAGTAGGCTGTCCTCCCCAGCTTGCTTCAACAAAACTCAAGCACAAACAAAACCAAACACAAACAAAACCCAGATCTGATCTGAAAGCAGTCAAGGAGCACCCTCAAGATTTAATAGTACCACTTCAAGAGAACTGCCATAAAGCCTATTTTGTCCTCCACGGGCTGATGAGCAGAAGTTTAAGTACATTTTCTTATGTCAAAATAGATGGGTGTGTTGCACTACTCCTCTCTCAGGGAAAGATTAAGCTCATTGTAACCAAAACAGAGATTTGTGATACCTCAAAACTGAGTGCACACGAGCCAGGGTATAGCTTCCCTGGAACCCAATTGTAGGAAACACACCAAATTATGAAGAGTGGAAAGAATGGGTTTAATTGTGGATCTCAAAGACAGCACTGGAGAAGCACCTTGAACTACTAAGAGACTCGTTGCTGAAGTTTTAAAATTGTAGCTTTATTTGTAATAGGGTTTTTCAGTTGAAAAGTTTATGTATCACCTCTCTCAGTCTGTTACCTCTTCCCTGCTGGGCTGTTACAACCACCACACACATCCATTGTTATCTCTTGGGGCTTTGTCTGTTCTCTGGATTACCCATCCCCATTAGACTGGTTTGCCTTATCCCAGGCCAGGAAACCTAAACACACACACAGAAACCCTCGGGATCAGACAACTCCCAGACTCCCTCCCCTCTATGCACTGCCACAGTAGGAGCCAATGGAAACATATCTGGGCTTGCCCTGCCAGTCCAAGCTGAGAAGCCCTGTGTTTAAGATTCCCTATGCCTCATGGCTGGAGAAGCATGCAGCCAGCACCACCCTTGTACCAATTCCACTGGTTACCACCCCTGTCTTTCCCCAAACCCTCATTTTCTATTGGTTATTACCCTTGGTTTCTCCTACTGGCTAGCTGGGGTAAGACCCTTCCCTTTCCTGAGTTTTCACCCAATCCAGTTCCAGATTTGGCACCTCCCACCCCCGAGATCCTATAAAACATGTGTGTATTTCCCAAAAAAACTCTCTTTGCCTGGACTTTCAGGACTGGTCATGTTGTCTCCCTTCTCTGCACCCCCTCGGATCCAGAGGCAGGCAGAGATATCTCCCTTCCTGCCAACGCTGCACACCCAATGGAAGTGTAACGAAAATTGTAACCAATAGCAGCTTTTGAGTATTTTGTGCCATTATGATAGCATGGACATAAACAATGCACATGCATTTTACATATGTATCTGAGTAATGTGACCACCAACGGGAGAAACAAGTACACAGGGAGACACACACAGGAAGCTTTCAACCAAGAAAAGGTTGCTAAAGGACATGACAAACACAAAAGGCTGCAGGAGGCAGCACATCTTGCTGCATACAAATGAAGAATGACTCACAAAACCAGAATCAAGGTAAGCAGTAAGAGAAGCAGTTGAGAACCCTGTTTCAGGAGGCTGGCCAAGACAGGCAGTGAGAGAAAAGACAGAGAAAGAAGAAGACAGGTCCACATATGACCAGACTCCCTTTACTGAAGAACTACCTCCACCTCCATAGCCAAGGCTACCAAGGACTCAGTCATCAGCCCTGACTTCATGGCATTAGCATCAAGGTACTACATACACAGTGGTGATTTGAGACATCCAAGTTAAGGACAAACATTTTTACATATGTAGTGAGGATGATTAATGCTGTTTAAGTACTAACCATTAGCAGAAAATGAGTTCTTAATGAATGAATTTAATAAAGACTTTTGAGTTTAAAATTGGCCTGCTTTATCAGTCTCCTAAAACCTCCTATCATAATGATCTCTAATTCCCTAGATGTAAACATGTATTTAGTTGCAAGATTATGCTCCTTTTAACTTTAATGATCACAAAGTAAGAATATGAGCAATTATCTTTTCCGGGGGATAGGGTACTCAGTTATGAAATTTAACTCATCCTTGCTTTGAGGGTACTGTGCTTGAATCCTATCAGGAGATGTGCCCCTTTCTCAGTGAAAATTGTTGAGTAGAATAAATTCATACAGCAGTGCAAGCAAAGATCTGAAAGTGGCAAGTTGACTGTTAACAGATGTATAAATTTTCAGTGTAATCAGACTGCTGAAATGTTGCTTGCAAGACATGTCCTTCTCTGTTGTAAGTGGCCAAGTCCATCAGACCTACCTGGTCTGACCCATGAAAGTTAATGCTTTGCAATTTGATTACCTTTCAAATATTTGCTAGAAAAACATACCAAAATTCTAACAACTAATCTTCTGAATGCCTGGGTCACTTTTAAGGTGTCACTACTTATGTATCTAGTACAGAATCTCCTACTCCTGTCAACCTATGCTCTACATCATTTTTAATCAGCTCTCATTTTGGAAAAGCACGCTCTTTGGCAACCCTGTATTTTCACAAGAGATATATGCCTCTTGCTGCCCTTTGATAATTAGAATTTCACATTTGTATTCATGTATGATGAGACATTGTTGTTTTGGTCCATATCTGGCCTTGCCGCCTGCAAGTGTCTGTTCTCTTCTTGCAAAGTTATGAAAAACAAGAACTGGTAAGTGAGACTTTGTCCTTGAAGGACAAAAATCTTGTGTACACTGAAACTGTTTTGTGGCCTGACTACTTGCCAACAACCAGTCAAGGACAAGTCAAGGAGAAAACAAAGAGGAGGCCAATGAAGTACCACTATTGATCCAGAATGGGAGACCCTCAATATGCACTGTGCAAGTGCATGTGGATTTACAGTTACATAACTAGAGGAGGGACTGGAGGCCTCTATCTGAGCATGTGCTGGCCACATATGCCCAGATAGAGGTCACAGACTCAGTGCATAAAAACCAGACAGTTCTTGTTCCAGGTGGAAGTGTGTGCTCACATCAACGACAAAGTTGCCTTCACAGGGATGCCTGCTAAGTGTGTTAAGCCTACCAAAGCCCAAGGATGCAGCAGCTGGTCATACTGGGGATCGTGGGCACATTGCAGTTGGTATGTACGTGTTGCACTTTTGGATCCTAATGAAATTCTCTCTCCCTACCAACGTAGAATTTGTGAGCTAATGCCCAACCCCCATGCCACTAAATAACAAAAGGTGGTGGCCAACTGCTTTGAATTCCAACTTGATTGCTGAGGAGGTGAGTGGGGAGGGAGCAGTTTCTCCAGAGGGTAGGATGTCACTTTTTTGCCAGCTATNATGAAATTCTCTCTCCCTACCAACGTAGAATTTGTGAGCTAATGCCCAACCCCCATGCCACTAAATAACAAAAGGTGGTGGCCAACTGCTTTGAATTCCAACTTGATTGCTGAGGAGGTGAGTGGGGAGGGAGCAGTTTCTCCAGAGGGTAGGATGTCACTTTTTTGCCAGCTATGGTGAGTGGAAGCCACCATTTGCTGGACTTGTAAAGGAGTTTGGAGGGAGCTGAGTTGCACTAGTTTCGGCCACCTATGACCCCAGCTCAGCTCTGGTGTTCTGTGCTGCTTGTCAGAGGGAGAGAGGAGAGGGAGAGGACCTTGGATTTCTGCCACAGATCCCTTTCCTGAGCCAGCTTTCTGTCTGCAGAGGAGTGAGTACCACCACCACCAGCCCCTGTCGCCAGTTTCTCGTTCCTGACCAGAGGATGAGGAGAGGACTCTGCATTTGCTTTCCAGAGGGTTCCACCCCATCCTCTTTTGTGGCTTTCATCTTCCACGTAAGTCATTCAGAGGAGTGAGTACCTCACGCGTCACGTTTTCATCTTTGTTTTACTGGAGAAGTGTGACTTCGCGGCCAGACGAGGAGCAGCAGCGACCCCTGCTCTCCCNAAATTTCAAAGCTGTGGTGATTTGAGGGGGAGGCCTTTCTTTTCTTTCTTTTCCATATAAATATCTCAGTTTTCTTCTAAATTAAGACAGTACAGTAACTGTGTGAGTAACATATGAGTGAGTGGGAGTTGTCTTGAGGTTTGGGTTTTGTTTTTCCTTTCTCACCTCATCTGCTATTTCTTTGCAATAAATGCTATTTTTCTAAACTTTTAAACGGTGTCATCATTTCTCCTCAGAATACTCCCAAATCCTTCCAATAACATTTTTTGGCAACAAAGGTGGGATTCTGAGCATGAAATACATTGTTGCGAGGCAAAAGTGGGACCCACAAGTGGAGTGCATAGCTTGTGGGGCTGTGCCATTGCATACAGGAGGCAGGCTAGACAATACATCTGCTACCCTGTGTTTCTGTTCTCATGCTGGTTGTGCTGTTTGCCCACAGTGTTGGACTTGTCAGCTGTGTGCTTGATGCATTGTTGGTGCCACCATAACATTTTACCTATTGAACAAGGGTTTTCTTGGACCCTACAGTACTGATGTGTGCAGTGTTGATGGGTCACCATTCTACGAGACTCTCCCCGAGTCCAGTATTATTGTGTGTGAGCGCACCAGATACTGTGGGTTAAGAGATGAGCATGAGTCTGTTAGCAAAAATTTTGAAACCACAGGATGGGAGTCCAGAAGGTGCCCCTCCCAGTGAGTGTACCAGGTGGACAGAGGAGCTTTGGAGTACACTCTGAGATTGTTTAGAAACCTGTACCAGGGTCAATCCTGAATCATGGACTACTGATAGTCCAATGGCATTGTTGGAAGTATTGGGGGCAGTTTGTTGAAACCCCACAAACTAATAAGGCACCACAGCTAGAACATGCTAGTCTCATGGCAGGACCACTTCTCTTTACTTATAAAGAGCTGTAGGGCACATGGGAAAATTAGAGAAGCAGATAGAGCAATTGAAGAAAGAATTGCAAGAGACAAGGGCCAAGTCCATAATGCAACAACAAGCTCTGTTGACTGCGACTGCTCAGTGCAGCATCAGGGAATGAAAATGCACAACGATAGCCAAAAAGTATGTCGTGTATGCCGCCAGGTGAAGAAAGGGAAAGGCATGGAAGGGGAAAAGGTAGAGGACCCAGGGTAAGGGCTATTGTAGTGAACCCAGCGTGGGACCCAAAAAATATGGGACAGCAACATCAGAAGTGCCAGTGAAACAGATAGGGAACCAGAAGACACAGGGGAAGAGATACCCCCAGGACCCATAAAGGCAGCCCCTATGGTTAAACAAAAGGGATCTTTAGACCCTGTCACCAGGCATTGAGTGTGAGTCGATATGTTAACAATTTTTACACCAGAGGTCATTAAAAACCTTATCAGTTGTTATAGTCAGCACCCAGGGGAAAAACCCCAACATTGGCTGGTACGGCTGATGGAAGAAGGAGCCAATAGTGTTTTAGTTGATGGGGTAGATGCTGGACACTTTATAGGCTTGATGGGGGATCCATATGCCCAAGCCACATTATGACATGACCCTGCAGGCCAGAACACCCCACTAGTAACAGTGGTCACTATGGGATTCAGTGATAGATACACAAATGACAAGGCATAGCCCTCCACATCCAGCCACAGAGTTACATTTTTGCAAGCTACTCTCTTACTCAAGCAGGAGGGGATGAAACTTGCAGTCAGTGCAGGGACCCAGGAATCTACATGGATCAGCCACTCATACCAAGCACAAGGAGCATATTGCTAGAGGGATGCCCATCACAGTGGCGGCTGTACCTCATACTTATCCTGATGATAGCTTAAGGCTTACCTACTTGGGAAGTGATAGAAAAGCTGGGACAATTAGGTGATTTGCCAGAGTTACAGGCATGCTCAGAAAAGTCCAAGACACTGGGGAACCTTAAACCCCAGAGAGAAGTACCAGCAGGGGACAAGGGGGAGTCAGGAGAACGCACCCACTTGTTTAATTTTTTGCTCCAACAGGAGAGTCAAAAAACCAATATTGATGTCCAGCCCCTGGGTATGCTACAAAAATGGTACAAACTGGAGGGAGGGGAGGCCAAGTTCATAGTGTAGCCCAGACAGGAACTGGAGAAAGTTTTAGTAGCCAGTCCTGAGGATTACACTTTAGGTCTGTGGGCATGTAAGCTGGGGCACGCAGGGTGGGATGCAATACTTGCTTGGGCAGAAGGCCATGGGATACACCTGCCCCAAGAAATGGTCCAACAAGTTCTTAATGAGTGTATACTGTGTCCACTCTCATGGGAGTGCAAAGTATTCTCACAACTGTTAGGGCATCTTAAAAGATGCTCCCATGGTGAGGAAATACGGCAATTTGATTTCATTGGTCCTCTATTTGAGCATGGCAGACAATGCTATATCTGCATGGCTACAGATACTTTTTCTAGTCTAGTGGTTGCTATGCGCAGTCAGTATACTAACAGTCACACCACCATAAGGTGCTTGAGCACAATTGAACTCTACTACGGGACACCCCTGGAAGCGCAGTCAGATAATGGGATGCATTGTAAAAAACAGACAGTTGCAAAATGGGACAAAGATAGGAGAATAACATGGACGTGGCACTTGCCATATCATCCACAGCGGACAGGGCTAGTAGAGCAAATGAATGGACTTTTGAAACTGCAACTCGACAGACTAGGAGACTGTTCATATAAAAAATGGGTAGATAATCTCAGTGAAGCTGTTCGAGTGCTAAACAACCATATGATGTCACCAACCCTAACTCCATTAGTTTTAATGAAAGGAACTCAGGTAAATTTGGCACGAATAGCACAAGATTCTATTTCAGCAATGAGTGGACACTGTTTATGATCAAATCTACAAAAGGAGGATATGTGTTAAGGAGTACGCAAACACAGTCACTGGGGGCAAACCAGGATCAATGGGTCTGGATGGATATCATACTGTTCTATGCAGGTCAGAAAGAGAACATTCTCTTCTATATTAATTTATGATTGTGTAGGGAAAGTTTGGTCTGTGCCCTCTAGAATGCACAAACACACAGCCTAAGAGCTGGCAGGCAGGCAAGGTCACAACGACCTTCAGGCAGACTGAAGAAGGAGTAAACAGCCTGGAAAACCCCAGGTAAACGGCGTCAGGCTGGCTCCTAAGGGATGATGAGCACTGGCTTTCCAGCCAATGGAAGAAGTCCACGAGTACATGACCAGGAGACCCTCAGCCTATCCCAAGCTGACACTGACCGCATGTTCACCCCCAAAACCTATAAAACCTGTTTACCCCCTGAATAAAGTTGGAGCTGTTCTTGATTTTAACCTGTAGCACATGACTTTATCCCTATGGGAATACGTACATGTGACTAGACGCCCAAACCCGGGGCCATGTCAGAGTGGGCAGGCAGGGACAAGGAGAAATCTCTCGCTATGCACCCCAACTTCCCCAACATGACTGGGACTTACTAGCTGAGGCTTAACCCTACTGTATCCTGTGCAGGTGGATACAGCAAAGTCATTATTGATAGGGTTGAAAAATACCACAGGGTATACAATCACAGTACCCCCGATAGAATAGGTTGACATCTACCATGTATGCAGTTTGCCTGAGATACCCGTAGTCCCAAAGTGGTTTGCAGGTGGTCAGGTATGGTATCAAGCCTCAGGGGACAAGAGTGCTGTTGCTGTTGAAATTGTAGCTGATGATTCAAAAGCAGTTACAATTGCAATTGAAGGACAAGTGGAGTGGTCGGTCATGACCCAACATTTGAGAGGATAAGAATAAGCTGGGTGGGAGTGGGCTGCTAACCTATTTCCCCCACACACTTTTTTTTCTTGTTTCCTTCTGCAGGTGCCCAGGAGGACACACACGGATGTCCCCACAACCACAGCAGAATGTGTGGGTGACCCTGGCTCACGTGACAGGTCAGGACACACTTTGTCTTAGCACATCAACTCCAAGAAACCCCTTCTCCACATGCTTGGTGGGAGTGCCAGCAACCAAAAAGGACATAAAAGCTGTTTGCAACAATGCAGCCATTAGCAGAGCACTGGACCTGTGGAATGGCACGGTGAATTGGGATACGTGGCTCTTTCTCTGGCAGACAAGACCCTCATCTTGCCCCTCAAGAACTCATCATCTTGGGTACAGTACTAGGTGCTATTTCAATTTTACAGGTAGCAAAACCCACACTGCCTGGTCAGTAGATGCAACTGAAGAACTCTACAGAAATGCTACAGCATGGTGCAATGTCACATCTGGTAAATCAACATTATCCTTTAACATGCACAGGGCTCTACCCCCTGGTTGGTTTTTAATTTGCCATTTTACAGGGTGGACCTTGCACATTAGGAAAACTAACCTTATTAATGCCTAATATTTCAGGGATTGTCAGCAGAAAGAGAAAGAAACATACTATAGCTTTTTCGCCCAAGTGTAATAGCAATGTCGAGTTTTGGAATGCAGATAAAATAATTTTTGCTTCCTTAGTAGTGCCTGGCATAGCAGCTGCACAGGCTTTAGCAACAGTGAAAAAATTAGGCTGCTGGCTAGCAAAATATAGTAATGACATTAGTGAAGCTTTAGGCAGTTTGCCGTTAGATGTAGATTCAGTTCGGCAAGCAACATTTCAGAAATGAGCAACTGTAGATATTTTTGTTATTAGTCCATGGCCATGGCTGCGAGGATTTTGATAGGCTGTATTGTATGAAATGAAGTGACCACTCCAAGTCAGTTTACACCCACATTGCCGACTTACAGCACCTGACACAACAACTCCAGGTAGATGACAGCTGGAACCTATTTGGATCTCTCCACTGGAGATGGCCATGGTTACAAAAATTGTTATTGTTTGGACTATTGTTATTGCTCATTTTTGTAAGCATTTTTTGTTGTTTTCCTTGCTTTTTAACCTCAGCACAATAAAGTCTTAGAGATAACATTTCACCAGTATGCTGTTTGGGTTGTTCAACTGTGGCAAGGTCCAGACACGCATGTATTCATGCATGATGAGATGTTGTTATTTTAGTCTATGTCCAGCCTTGCCATGTGCAAGAGCCTGTTCTTTTGTTGCCAAGTTATGAAAAACAAGAACTGGTAAGTGAGACTTTGTCCTTGAAGGACAAAAGTCTTGTATACCCTGAAACTGTTTTGTGGCCTACTTGCCAACAACCAGTCAAGGACAAGTCAGGGAGAAAACAAAGAGGAGGCCAATGAAGTAATGACCACCAACCCAAAAAGGGGAGACCCTCAATATGCACTGCACAAGTGCATGAGGATTTCCAGTTACATAACCAGGGAAGGAACTGGAGGCCTCTATCTGAGCATGTGCTGGCCACATATGCCCAGATAGAGGTCAAGACTGAGTGCATAAAAAACAGGCAGTTCCTGCCCCAGCTGGAGGTGTGTACTGGCACCAAGGACAAAGTTGCCTCTGTGGGGATGCTCACTAAGCATGTTAAGCCTACCAAAGTCCAAGGATGCAGCAGCTCGTCATAATGGGGATCTTGGGCACATTGGGGTTGGTATATGTAGTAACTGTGTAACACATGAGTGAGCAGGAGCTGTCTTGAGGTTTGGGGATTTTTTTTTCCCTTTTCTCATTTTTTCCT
Source organism: Sakesphorus luctuosus (assembly GCA_013396695.1). NCBI lineage: Eukaryota > Metazoa > Chordata > Aves > Passeriformes > Thamnophilidae > Sakesphorus > Sakesphorus luctuosus. The sequence goes on along the minus strand of VWZD01004977.1, from coordinate 93,599 downwards.
CCCTCATTTGCTATTTCTTTGCAATAAACACTGTTTTTCTTAACTTTTAAATAGTGTCATCGTTTTGCCTCAGAACCCTCCCAAATCCTCCCAATAACAACCTACTCTTCCCATTCCACTCTGATTTGAAGACTATTTTCTTTTAACTTCTATTCATAAATTTCAAGTGGAAATAGTAGTGACTGATTACAGCAGCCTTATGTTTATTCAGCAGTGCTGCCTATTTGCCCAAAGCATTTGATTTGCATATGTTTTAGTTAGATGCCACATCTTCAGTGTGATACCAGAAGGGTATAACCCTGGTAGTCTGCATCATATGCCATTGTTATTATATTTGTGGGATAATGCTCTAAGAGAAAGACTAGTCTGCCTGAATGTTGGGCTTACAACGTTTGTGTATTTACCTGAAAAATTGCTCAAGCATGCCTCTAACACTGCATACAGTTGATAGTTTTTGTAACTTTCATTTTAAAAAATATAAAAATTAAAATTATACTCCATTAGGTATTAGGAAGTTGACAATATCTTAAAATATTTAATAGTGCACTCAAAATTCAATTAAAAGTACACTATAAAAAAAAGTCATTATAAAAGATGCCCAAATAAGGTTTCTGTGGAGATTAGAACCAGTTATTCAATATGAGGCAGAAGAGCATTCACTTGAATTTGCAAGCTGATTATGCCACTCCCTTTCTCAGACTAAAGCATTGTGGTTGTCCCATTTCAAACTCCACTGACAGTGCAGTCAATTTTCAATTCCTAAAATGCATATTAGTATATGTAATGCCACTAGGAACACACTTAACATCTCTTATCATGAATTAATCATAATTTCTGTGAGACTTGGTAGGTGTTCATGGATCTAAAACTTATGACCTTGTGAGACACAGAACATTTTGTCTGGTCCTTGGTCTCGGTGGGAGTTAGGGGCTGACTAGGATTCCTCCCTTTGGGCTTGTTAAAGCTTCCTCTGCTCTTTTCTACAATTCTGCACAACACAATGTACAAGAGAAAACCCAGGCAATAACAGTACATGATTTAAATCCCTGGGGATTCACATATGTTCTTCCATATCTCATTGCATGCCAGGGTAGTCAACTGAGACTTGGAGTAGCATTTGTTTCACTGATCCTGGGGAGAGCAGGTCTCAGACCAGCATGCTCTGCTACCTACTACATTTTCTAGGGCTTGTACACATTGATAAAATGGCTCATTCCCTCAGTTTACAGATTTACCACACCACTCCCCTATATAAGAAATGCTGCTCATGTTTAATAGCTCATTTAGAATCTTCCTTAAAAAAAAGTCAGCTTGCAGTGAAAGACAAAGTAGCATCATAACTTCTAACACACCATAATTACAAATGTTCTTAATAAAGTAAAGCAGCTGGGGTTGGAGCAGGGGATGGTTAGAGTGGATGCTCAACACACTTGTATGATAATCATCCTTGGATTTCTTATGTTTCAGGCTGCAGGCATTAGATAAAACCTCCTGATGGAAGAGCTTTCTGCCAGGTCTGTTAGTTTCTTTAGGCAGGGAAATGTTACGTGATTGGACCACACGATTTTCTGTAGCACTCCAGCCCCAGAGCTGTGGGCTCACAGCCTATGCTTAGAGTTTTACTTTAACATTTATATATGTAGGGTTCTTAAGAAAACGTCAAGAAAATAAGCCATAAACTTGTTCCCAATGAGTTTATTTATTATTTTAGGGAAGAAAATAAGGGAATTTGGTAAAAGTTCAAAAAGGGCTACACAGGCTAGACAAAATATGCCACCACAATACCAACTCAGCACATATTAGTCTTCAACACCCAAATCAGTATTCAACCAATTCACCACACTTAAGTCAAATCCAATCCCTCCAGTTCCAAGCCACTCAAAGCATCAAGAAAGGAGTAAAGAAAAAGAACCAGAGGGATCCAGAAGAAAAAGGAGGGAGAGGTGGTTACCACTGAAGCTCTGTGGAAGACCAGCTCTCCCACATCCATGTGACAAGGCCATGACATGTGGCATCACAAAACCTCTGGCTTTATCTGCTTTGGTCTCTACAGTGAAACCCCCCAGGTGGGGCCTCTGACTCCCTGGCCACGCTGGGGCCCCAGGCCAGGGTGGGGGGCTGTGTTCCCACTGTCTCTGCCAAACTGACCTGCGTCAGGGGCTCCAGGAGCTGTGGGGTGTTACAGTTTTCCTGAGCTGTTCGTGACTGGAAGCTGCTCTGGGGCTTCCCTGTGTGGGTTCCAGGATCCTTCCATGAGGGATACGACACCACCTCAACTCCGTGAGGCTTGACCCATCCCCTCCCTCTCCACACAACCCACCACACACACCCACCACAAGGTGGTTCTGACTCCATAATAACTGATCTGGTGTCTAACACCTCGACTCTGTCTGCCTAAGCAACTTATTGACTCCTTGACATCACATAAAATTTCTTCCTCCCACCTGAGTGACTAAGGGTGCTGCTTTTGCAAAGTGAAGTGCCTTCACCTGTTGAGCAAAATATTTAAAGTAATTTGCACACTGACAAAACTCTCAACAGAAATATTTGAATGGGAAAATGGAAGTGGCTCATTACAGGCTCATGACTGAGATTAGACATGACCGTAATTAATCACTGCAAGATGACATTGCACTTCATGTGGCTGACCTCCTCCACAGTCTTGGAGAGAGCATAACAATTACAAAACGCAAATAACAGCATAGTGTGGCTTCCTGTCTTGCTCACTTACATTCTGCACCATTAGCACTGTTATATTGTTTCTTCTATCACCAAAATATCTTAAGGGGCTTTTACATGTGTCCTCTTTGTACAAGGTAGTTTCCTCAGATATGCTTATGGAAATTGGATTTATGCTTTACATCAAAATTCTTGGAGAACCACTAATTACTATGGCTGTAGAACTTAGGGAGCAAGAGTGATCTTAGATCTATATCACACAAAATTCATTTGATATTGAGCCCCTCTGGAACTGAGACCTCAAGACTTGAATTAAACTTTGCAATTTATTATTTTTCAGTGGTTAAACTAGACAGTTATGATCAAGCAATTGTGTTGTGAACATTATATTCTTGGCTAATCTTTTAAGGAAAAGGGAAGACAATCCCAAGATCAATAGGCTGGCTGGACAAAAGCCACCAGGAGTGTTGTTAGCAGGACCGAGTGGTAACTGGGGGAAAGGCAATTTTGGCAGTGGGATACTGTGACCACAGACTCATTGGCCACCTGCTCAAACTGGAGCCCAGATGGATCAAATGTCAGGAAGAACTGTGATTGTGGACTGATTGGCATGAAAAGTGAGAAATATAACAAGAAAATAGGGGTTTGAGTACTAATAATTAAAGAGTTATGGAAGCTTTAGCCAATGAATGCTTATGCCTTTGTTCATTTAAACATGTAAATAGTGTAAAGTTTTGAGCTGGGATTTTGTAGGTTACCACGCAGCTACTTTGCATAAACCAGAATTAAAAAAAAGAACTACCTCTCCTCAGTATGTGAATTAATGCTGTACTCCAGGTAAGGAGCCCCCACTCAGGACAACAATTTACATTTGAAATTGCAAGTGGCAAAGAACTGGTGAGTTCGCACTATCCTCAAAGACATCTCAACAGACTTTAGCTGTAACAAACAGGGAAACAGGCCAAGAAGGACATATCTCACTTAAAACCTTTATAAATGATATTATGTCACAGAAATTCTTAGATTTTTTTGAATGAACTGCAATAACTATTTGTCTATTCCCTGTCAGAAGTGCAGGACTGAGGTAATACAGTGGGGGATTTTTCTTTTTTGTCTTTATACACTTCCTGAAAGATTCTCTGGAAACTGAACTTTTGACTTCAGAACATGTTTAGCAATAAGTATGTCTCAACACTGTTTAAAATGTCATCTCAGAGTGAAAGCATAACTTGGCCACAGTCATACATCTTTAGGCTGTCAGCAGTGTTCCCCCAGTGGCCATGGATGCTGGGATGCTTGACACCTAAATGTTGGAACATCATGCCAGGTCATATGCTAGGCCATCAAAACCACTCTCCAGATGGAGCAATTGGAGGAGATAAGATGAAATGGAACATTCACAGTCTTTTTGCTGATAGCCCTGAAGGTCAGCAGTACTCCACCTACTCCACCAGACGGTAGAAACCTTTGCACATCAAATTATGGTGATCCTTCTGTAAGAGAGATATCAAATGAAATCACAGTGTTTCTTCTAAATTACCTTTTTGCTACAGACATTTCAAGCATATGAGAGCTGCTAAAGTGCAAGTGCACTTCATATAATGACATCAGTGCATGCCATGTGTTTGGCTCACATACGAACTTCTCTGGAAGAGTTGCTAGCTCTCTGAAGTAATTTATGCTGCTGCGTATAAGTTCTCATGGTATATGAACAGTAATTACAAAGATAGATTTAAAAACCTGACAGTGGCAATGGGATCGAACTTCCCTGTGACCAGATGAGTACTTTCACTTCCATGTCTTCAAAAAAAAGCCTCAAAAAGTGTCTGTTTATTGTAAGGGAATTTGAGAAGCAAGGAAATATGTGAGTCTTGGGAGTGCTCTGCACCTTGCTAGAAAAAGGAATGCAAAAGGATGGTTTATTGTTCTTTCCTAGGTGAAAAGCACACTCTATCCAACAGGTCACAATGGTAGTTCCCTGTTTCTTTNTAATTTACATTTCTTTTTCTCTACTTCTGCCTCATCAGAAGCACAGGGAGATTGGGAATGGGAGCTGCAGTCTGTTCATCCCATGTCTCTGCTGTTCCTTCTTCCTCAGGGGGAGGACTCCTCGTGCTGTTTCCCTGCTCCAGCATAGGATCCCTCGCATGGGAGACAGCCCTCCGTAGACTTCTCCAGTGTGACTCANTCCATCACTGCCCTCCTCAGCTGGACAGAGAAGGAAATAAACAGAAGGCTTGTCGGTTGAGATAAGAACAGGGAGAGACCACTCAATAGTTACCATCACAGGCAAAACAGACTTGACTTGGGGCAATTAATCGAATTTTTTAGCAATCAAATCAGACTAGGTTAATAAGCAGTAAACCCAAACCTTAAAACTACTTCCCCCCC